>JAJTWR010000481.1:1852500-1870000 GCA_021613335.1 Whitmania pigra
ATGATGATGATGATGATGATGAGATGATGATGATGATGATGATGATGATGATGATGATGATGATGATGATGATGATGATGATGATGATGATGATGATGATGATGATGATGATGATGATGATGATAAAGATGTTGATGATGACAAAGATGGTGATGATGATGATGAAAATGTTGATGATGACAAAGATGGTGATGATGATGATAAAGATGTTGATGATGACAAAGATGGTGATGATGATGATGATCAAATCGGCTATGGTGATAATTATAGGCTGGGAATGGGCTTGGTGGGGTAGAAATAGGGCCACAACTTATAAAGTCTGTAGTCATGGCAACGTCCGACGCCGTTAGCGTGAATTATGGCATCGCTAAGGATGAATTAGAGCAGTTCCAGCCAGCGGTAAATAATGGAAGCATAAAAAAAGATAAAAATAAAAGTTAATTAAAATTTAATTATAAATTATGATAATATTACTAACTTATTTTAATTTATTTTAAAAAGATTAAAATAAAGTAAATGTCAATCATTTAATATATTAGCAAATCGATAATTTAATTAATTATTATTTTATTAATATTATTAATTGATATTTAATTAAATACCTTCGAAACCCAGCCTGCACTGCCGCCAGCGCCCTTGGGAAGGAGCGCTATATAAATGGTTACAAGAAGCGCCTCTGACGCTATGCATATGGCGCTATATAAATGAAGTTACAACCTTGTATTATAAATAAATGTGAACCTTAATTTAATTATTATTTTGCATGACTGATTAATACAATGTTATTGTGTTTGTTATAATATTCCTTTTACAAAATGTTGAAATTAATTTGAAAAAATTATAACATTTTTTTGATAAAATGATAACATTATTTTGATAAAATGGTAACATTATTTTGATAAAATGGTAACATTATTTTGATAAAATGATAACATTATTTTGATAAAATGGTAACATTATTTTGATAAAATGGTAATGTTATTTTGATAAAAGGATAACATTATTTTGATAAAATGATAAAATTATTTTGAAAAAGTGATAAAATTATTCTAAAAAAAAGATAAATTTATTTAATCAAAGTCAAAACGTGAAATGTTTAAAATTAAAAAAAATAAATAAAATTTAAATCTCTTTAATTCGTGTGTCAGAACTGAAAATTAGAACTTTTATACTTTTTGAAGCCACAACTCATCGTCGTCATCGTCATCATCCTCTCCTGGTAAAACCACGTATACAGGTGGTGATGTTCCTGGTAGAACCATACATGCAAGTGGTAATTGTGAATGTGATTGTAGTTAATTTATGTGGCGCCATAAGAGGCCGTAGCTTCAGACGGTTTTGAATCCCATTATGTTTTTGTCTTTTGGGCATCACCAAGTTTTATTTTAAATTTTTTTTTATCATATTTCAGTAATCTATGTGTTTTAATTTTTGTTCGCTCGTATTTGATGTTCGTAAAATATTAAATAATTTATACATTAATAATTAAATAAAAGATTAATAATTGCTAGGACATCGACAAAATCGATGTAAATTTTATATAAACTTGAAGTAGCATAATCATCTTAATCGTCATCATCATTGTCATCATCCTTATCGTCGTCATCAACGTCATCGTCGTCGTCCTCATCACCATATCATTAGCATGCGTCCCTTTCCGCCCTCATTATCATAAATAATTCGAATCCTCACTGAAGTTGATCTTTGCTTTGATTTTTTTTATTCCACGATTTTTTTTCTTCTTATAATTTCATATTTAATTACTTCAATGAAATTTTAATGAATCATTATTTTAAATTTGACTTACAATTGTGTCGTAATTTAATCGACAATTTTTGCACTAGTTATAATAATAATATTTTCTATGATATTAATAATGTTAAATGATATTACAATGAAATAAAATTAATCATGAAGTTAAATTTAATTTAATTAATTAACAACATAAATTTTAATTGCATGGCATAATTTAATACATCCACAAATACTTTTTAATTTTACGACATAATGTAATTACTTCACAAATAATTTATAATTTTACGCTATAATAAAAACTGCGGTATAATGTAATTACTGCACATTCAATTTATAATTTTACGACGTAATGTAATCACTGAACAATCAATTTATAATTTCACGGCATAATTTTATTTGGAGCCATTCCATATCATCGTGTAGGTATTTGTTCTCTCAACGGAAGGAAGTGAAGAGTATTTGCCTTGTTCAAGTGCGCCTGCGTCGTTGCGGGTCGTTTGACTTCCTCTCGGTCGGAGATTCCCGCCATTTTCTCCTGGAGATGGAGCCGTGTGCATGGAACGAGGCCTCCGCTTTACCTGAATTGATTTTAAAGGTGTTTTAAGTGATTTAAAATGAAGACTTCCTTGTTGTTGTTGCTATTTTTGGAGTCATGTGTTCGTGATTTGATTTTTTTTTTAAATTTAAACTTCGAAGATTATTAACTTGAAAGTTTCAGTTGTAATTTTAAAAATTATTTTATTAAAAGCGAACAAAAAATTAATTCAATGGTAATAACAAAATTCGCATTAAAATCTATTAATAAAAATCGTTTTTAAATAAATAAATAAATAAATAAATGAGTAAATAAATAAATAAATATTAATAAAAATAAAAAAACAATTTTCAAAGAATTTCGAATTTCATCTCTTTGAAAATGTCGCCTCCCTCGTTAATTTTATTACACGAAAGAAATCTCATCTTCTTCATCCTCTACGTTCAGTTCATCCGAGCTAATGAAGGTTGGTGCTCTTTGATTGCATCTCGATGGATATCATGGTAATGCATCAATCAATTCATCGATGCATGTGTGGATAGATGCATGAATGCATGAAGAATTCCAGAATGGAAAAAATGAACGGATGAGCGGTTTTTTTTTAAATTATCCTTCAGTAAGTCTGATGAATTGATGCTTCAAAACTTGTTTAGAAAAAAAAAGTTCAAATACTTGGATCGATTGATTGATGAAAACAAATTCAAAAGCAATTGATTGAAAACTATGATTAATTGATTCAAGAAATAGTCGGGCGATTCATTGAATCTGTTGATCAAACATTTACATTAATTGAGCGAGTGAGTGAATGAATGAATGAGTGAGTGAATGAATGATTGAGTGAGTGAGTGAGTGAATGATTGAGTGAGTGAGTGAATGATTGATTGAGTGAGTGAGTAAGCTTCTTTATTGAATGATTGAAGCGATTGAGTTGAAACATGGGGAGCAGAAGAATTGAGTAGAGGACAAGGAATCAATCACCCCAAATTAACGCAAACACATTCAGCAGGCGACTTCAGATTGAAAGCATCCTTTAAATTTAAAAAATCCTTTAAATTTAAAAAAGTTCAAGCATTAAATTATTTAAAATAAATTTAGAACTGAAAAGATTAAATTAATTATCAAATCTTAAAGTAAAACTGATTTGCTCTGGATTTAAAATTAACTCTCTTAGGCAAGCATCTCTGCCCTTGTGATTGATGAGGAAGACAAGAGCAATAAAATACTTTTTAAACTTTTTTCGGAATAAAAATTAATTCAAACGCTAATTAATTAATTAATTAATTAAAATCATTTAGGTAATAATTTATTCGTTAAATATTACAATTAACCTTTATTAAAATTAAATTAATTAAGCATAATAATATTAATAACTAATTAACTATATCAAATATGTTGACAATTGCATACATAGACTATTGCGCACAAGGGCTGTTGCCATGGATGTCATGAAACCGGTCATGCCCCTACTCATTGATCAATGTAAACCATCAATGTAAACCATCAATGTAAACCATCAATGTAAGCCATTAATGTAAACCATGATGAGCGATGACCTTGAGCGATGACCTTGAGCGATGATGACGACTTATCGGCATATTAACAAACATAGGGCATAGGCACAAACTCAGCTTAATTCAGAAGTAGAGCCTTATATTTTGGCTATTTTAATAGCTAGTCGTAGATTCTTGCTTTGTGAGGTTCTCCAGCAGCGGATGTTGATGTGAAGCTATTTTTGTAAACCAGGGGTGCCTCGGCTGGTCTTGGCTACTGTATTGCAGTACAACCGGGAATGGCTATCAAATCTAGCAGGTAGTCCAAATAATCGCGATATTAAACTACCTTCCCATCAATTGACGAAAAGTCTATCTAATAGTTTAATCCCCTGGGCTTGATTTTGTGAGATTTGTTGCTACTTTGAAGAGAAGTAAGAAAGACATTGGAATAAATGCGATCATGAAATAATATTTGATCAATTATCGTTAAAAATGAATTTCTTTAAAATAATATTTAATTCAGTTAAAAAACGGATATTTTCACAAGTTAGTTAAGTAAAACGTTCAGTTTATGGCTTAATTAAGTAAATAAATTAATAAAATAATGTCGATTAAAAATTGATAAAATGCAAACCATTAATATTACATCACATAATATTATTATTAGAATAATTATCAGTTCATTTAGTAAAGGCTACAGAATGGATATTTTAGTTTATTTACAAAACGGATGAATTTAAATGATGAAATAATGAAACAAAGTCGAGATGCAGAAAAGAAGTTGTAACGTGATAAGGTATTTGTTGCTTCTGACGCAACATGGGCACGCGAGTTTTAGCGCAGTCAAAATTGCGCTGAAATAATCTACAATTAAACAATATATATTTTTCAATTGAAGTCAAATCGAAATTTATAAATCCTTATTTAATGTATGACAAAATTAATTTAAGAACATCCAAAGATAGTCTGCATATTGCTCAAAAATAAATTATGTAGCGCACATTTATTATTAATGTTAAAAAATTATTACTTAAAAAAAAACAAGCAAATAATAGATTTTATAGCATTGCAGTATAAATATTATTGATTGAACTAAAATATATAAACCGGATAATTTATGACTCAATAATAAATAGATCAATTCTCAAAATGACGTATCATTGATAAGAATTGAAACACTTGTTTCCCCAAAAATTATATGTTTGCTTCGTTTGAGGACGTGGTAGATTTACGAAGGACACTAGAAAGTTAAAGTGAAAATTATGCAAAAAAATAATTTATTAATATTATCAGTATTGTTATTGTTATTAGCATTGTTTTTTTTGTTTTTTTTAAAGATATATTATTAAATACAATTATAATAAATAAAATAATATACACCTTAAAAATATGTTAAACATAGAAAATGTAATAATAAAACCAGATTTTTTGTTAGAATTAATATTTTATGCTTTTGAAATGCCAATAAGTTAATAAAGTCGAGAAACGCCGCCACACTGATCATCATCAGCTGAAGAGATCAAATTTCACATCAAAGTGTGTTTGCCGACAAATAAACATTATATACTGTATGTTTTTCCTGTCCTATTCATCTAGTTATGAAACGGACGTTAATAAACAACCAATCAAATCAACCAATCAATCAACCGACCAACAAACCAACCTGTTTATCGCTGTGTTAGTTACAGTTTCGTTTTTTATTTCTGGACAACTGCAAGTTTTAAATTATTGAAAGTTGAGGGGAAGCGTGCAATGATTGATATGTAATGGTGGTGATTGTGACATTGTCGAAGTCTTTAAAATGGGTAAAGAATGGAATCAGCCCAGAAGCCAAGGCCAACACTTGTCAAATTTGAAAATCAAGCACATAGAAATCTAGTGCTTGAAAGCAGTTACAAACATAAGAAAAGTGATTCATTTGAATGATTCAAGCGAGTAATTTTGTGTTTGAAAAACAAGAAAACCAAACTAGCCACAAAAAAAAAACTTTATTATGACAAACTTTTCCTCAAACACAAATCCAACATGCATAAAACATGGGACTTATTTAAATCAAAAACAGTTTCTTTACTTGGCAAAGGACCTCGTGAATTAACGAATTAATTTAACACAATAATTGGTGGAATTAACGCTTTATGTTCTTGAAATGCCTGCATGCTGATTTAACTAAGAAACATCTTGGCTCATCATCAGCTGAATTGAACAATTTGGAGGCAGCTCGGTATATTAAATAATGACACAATTTTTTGTTATTTTTGGAAAACACGGAGAATTTTTATAAATTGCTTAATAAGAGTGGAGGGGAGGTTTGCGATGGGTTGGATTGTAATGGTGGTGATTGTCATTTTACAATAAAAACAATAACAATAATAAAAATAATAAAAATAATAAAAATAAAATAATAATAATAATAATAATATAACGAAATGAAGAAATAACAAATGCTTCCATAAGCTACAAAGGTGCTCTAAAGTTGTCGTATAGCGGTGCTCTCTAAAACACCTCGACTTGAGACAGATCCATATTGTTATATTTTGAACGAGTCCATGCAATGACTTGTGCTCACTTATTTTAGATTCTTATTTTTTGCGGTGGTGGGGGACCTGGAACCCATGTGTGGGTCAGGTTTCCCTCCCCGACGAGCAAAAACAGTTTCTTTACTTGGCAAAGGACCTCGCGCATTGACGAATCCTACCATGCAAAAATCAGTAACTGAGTTCAAAATTACGAAGGTACCACCTCTAGCGACAACATTAAGCTATATAAAGTTAATAAACAGCTGAAAGTAACCTTAATATGCACCATTGCGGATACCATCTTGTTAGCATGTAGGTCAACACATGGTTTTTGTTAAATGTTGTCAAATGATGACGTCATAAAGAACCACCTTGAATGTTGATGACACATCTGCATATAAACTCATATGGCATAGCGGCTCTTGTACTCATATTTTTCGAATGTTATTTCTTTACGGCTAATTTATTAGCTGGTCATCAGTTGTGTTGTTGCTGGCTGTTGGTGATGATTGTGATTTTAAAATAAGAACAATAATAATAATAAAAAATAAATAATGAAAAGGCTCCAAGAATTATTTATTAATTATTAACTTAAGTAGGTGTTCAAAATTTGTCGTATGCTGACGCCATGTAAAAACACCTCGATTTAAGCGGATCGATTAATTTATAATGAATCAGTATTTGTTGAATAACACTGATTACATTGTTCAGGAATTAATTTTTGGAGTTCTGGGTTATTGAGTACGGAGAAGATTTGAAGAGGATTCGCTATTTAAATAAATGCGATAAAATTGATAAAATAATATTTAGTCAATTATCGTTAAAAGTTAATTTCGTCGAAATGTTATTACGCAACGTACCATTTTTAATTCAGTTAAAAGACGGTTGCTTTTACAAGTCTGCTAAAGAAACTTTATTATAATATCATTTTCTGGGTTAAATATGCAAGTAAATAAATAAAAATATGTCGATTGAAAATATATAAAATACTCACCATTATTACAATTTATTATAATATAACATAACATATTACAATATAATACAATACAGCATATTATGATATATTATTATAATAGTTTAAAATGGAGTCTTGAAATTGGAATAATTATCAGCCCGTTTAGTAAAGTCTACAGTATGGATACTACAGTTTATTTAATAAATTGTGAAATTGATGGATTTAAGTGATGAAATAATGAAATAAAGTCAAGAGTTGGAAAATAATTTGTTACGTGATAAGACATTTGCGCTTCTTTTGACGCAACATGGGCACGCGAGTTTTAGCGCCGCCAAAATTGCACTGAAATATTGCTTTTGCTATTTGCTATTTGCTACCTGGAACGCATTTTCAAGACATTATCGATAAATAATAAATAGTTATAATTATAATTTTTAAATGGTGATGATAAATTAATAGTAACAATATTGATGATTGCAATTTCATAAATAATGATAATTAAAACATTGCAATTATAGCAATGCAATAATAACTACAGTTTATTAAAGAACGCTAACAACCAAAAAATAATAATTAGTATTATAATAACAATTCTAGAAAGTGTGATAATTTATTCAACAACAATGCCCTATGGCTGTCTCAGAGGAATTGATATGCATTAATATATATTTATAAGCTCTTGCGCACCAATCAGATTTAGGACAGGGTTCGTAACCTATGACCTTTCGATTCAAGGTTAAATGATCTGAACAGGGATTGGTCGTATAAAAGCGCAGGCGAATCTCGGCGGAAGTTGTAAATTTTCTTTGGCCTTTTCTTTGAATTTAACATTTATTTTATTAATGCAATATTTACTATTGTTTGTAATTAAACAATAAATTATTCAATTAAAGTCAAGTCGAGATTTTAAAATCCTTATTTAATGTATGATTAATTCAAATTAATTTAAAGAAATCTAAAGCTAGTCTATTGCTATAAAGAAAATAGTTATTATTTAGCGCAAATTTATTATTAATATTATAAAAATATTATTTAAAAAAAAACAAGTAAATATTGAATAGTATTTTATAGTATTGTAGTATAACTATTATTGATTGAAATAAAATATATAAACCGGATACTTTATGACTCAATAATAAATAGATCAATTCTTAAAATGACGTGTCATTGATAAGAATTGAAACACTTGTTTCCCCAAAAATTATATCTTTGCTTCGTTTGTGCACGTGGAAGATTTATGACGGAAGGACACTAGAAAGTCAAAGTGAAAATTATATTATAGCGGCATAATAAAATAATATATTATTCTTCTTCTTATTATCATTATCGTTCTTGTTATTAGTATTATCAATATTGATATCGTTGTTTTATTGTTATTAGTATTATCAATATTGATATCGTTATTTTATTGTTATTATTATCATCATAACGATAATTTGTAGGATGATAAATGTTAATACTAATAATGTTTAAAAAATAAAAAAAATTAAAAGAAACAAAATCCATTTTGAAAAATAGTCCAATATTCACGTTTTGAAATGATTCAGTTTTATTTCACTTAAAAAAATAATTTACCTTTCAAAGAAATATAAAAAAAAAGTTATTGCGGTAAAAATCTAAAATCCTTTTAAAGATTATAAAAAATGGAAAATTGGAGCAATTAAGGATTTACGAAAAAATTAAAAATATTTCAAACTTGGTGAACTTTTATGATTCAGAAAACCCTAAATAGAAAACCGTTTTAAACTGTTTTAAGATAAATTATTACCAACAATTACTTTTTAAAATAATTTTGCAGGCATGTATTTATAGTAACTAATTAAATTAAATTAAAATGAATAATAATAAACATTATTTACTGTTACAAAAGATTATTCATAATAGTTAATTGTAAATAATTAATATTATTTGTTTCAATCAGATAATCTCGTTATATAACAGTTAATTAAAATAGTTATTAAAAAACAACTAAATTGTTTTTTTTTTATCAAAAGCGATTTATCTTAAAATGGAGCACCAATTTGTCTTCTCAAATTTAATGATGCAAGTACCGATGAATTTGTTTATGTTGTTTTGCATTATTTATGTTTCGATTTGTTTATGTTTCCTCGGGAAACATACAATTACTAAACAATTCGGAGTCGTCTAAGCGTGACGAAAAGCGAAGTAATTATGCATTTCTGCTTGGTTGATTTTGTTTCAAATGTTTTGAAAGAGTCCATTTCTGAAATGGAAAAACATTTGTCAAAATAAAAATAACAATAATAATATTAACAATAAATACAATCAAAAATTAATATTTAATATTAATAATTAATTAAATATCAAATAATTGCTAGTGAATAACTTTATAATTTAATAATAAAGTATAACAACAAATAATATTTTATTAATTATATCAGGCAACTCGGTAACAATTCACAGATTCACAACATCATCACAACAACACAACATCACAACATCACAACAATTCCCCGATAGAATTGAACTTCCAGGAAAACTTTTCTATTTACGTCGAACATTTCGGAGTCAATAAAACAGGGATATTTAAGACGTCACGTTCACAATTAAGAAAATAATAATAATAATAATAATAATAATAATAATAATAATAATAATAAGAATAATAATAATAATAATAATAATAATAATAATAATAAGAATATAATAATAATAATAATACTAATAATAATAAGTAATAATAATAATAATAATAATATAATATAATAATATAGAATAATAATAATAATAATAATAATACTAATAATAATAATCATAATTAATAATAATTAATAATACTAATAATAATAATTAATAATAATAATCTAATACTAATAATAATTAATAATAATAATCATCAATAATAATAATAATAATAATAATAATAATACATTATCGGTTTATCGCCCATCAGTGCGTTACGACTCCGATAACTTCTGAATTCGTGCTTTATTCCACTAGAACACGAATTTTTCTCGAATAGCTTAATATAAATTAATCACAGTATCGATTTTGCGGATTGTGACAACATGCCGTTGTCAAAGAAGAAAGATGGCTGTAGTGACAAGAAAAGCGAAGAGGATTTGTGCGGTTTAAAACTGTGTGAATGTTGTATAAAAGAAAATAAAGAAGCTCTGGGTTTTTTGAACGTGCTCGTATCTTTGAGGTCCGACATAAAAGAAATAAAAGAAAACCTAAAAAGGAACGATGAAAGATTTGCTGTTGTTGAACAACAAAAAAACGAAATAGCAGATTTTAAGTCAAAACTAGATTCATTTACAAAGGATTCAAGGCAGGCAACTAGGGAATGGTCAAGCTTGTTCAAAGATAAAGTTGAACTTCTTGTTTCTGATGTTGGGTCTGTTCAAAAATCAGTTGAGGCAACAAAATCATCATTTGAGACTTCTAATGATAGATTGAATAGAAAGAACAATATCGTGGTCTACAACTTGCCTGAGAGGGATTCAAAAAATGCAGATAAAGATGAAGTACTGAAGTTGTTGTTGGAAATAACAGGCAGGGATTTTAAAGAAGATATGGAGTCCCTGAGATTAGGAAGGAGAAATGAAGAGACCAATAAAACCAGACCAGTTTTATTAAAGTTTAGCAACCTATGTCATAAAAATTTAGTCTTTGAAAACAGCTTCAAATTGAGAAAGAGTGAAACCTTCTCAAGAGTGATTCTAAACAATGATTTATCCAAGGAGGATAGAGAACTGTGCTCCAAACTGTTAAAGGAGAAGAAGGAGGAGATCAGCAAAAAAGAAGATGTAAGCAAGTGGGTTTTTAGAGTCAGGGGTCAGCCAGGAGACTTTCATGTGGTTTCCTACAGGAGACGAAATTTATAACTAAGAACAGTTCAAGAAGATCAAGTCTAACAATTTGGTTGTCTAATGTGGATTCCTTATCAAATAAATTTATAGAGTTTCAACATCTTGTGGAGCTCCATGCTAAAACTGATCTGATATTTCTAAGCGAGACTAATCCCAAGCATTCAAAATCCATTCACTTATTGTCAGAATATCAGATAAATGGGAGGCAAATTTTGTCATGTGGTTTTCAAAAAGAGAGGTACAGAGGGATATTGTTGTATCACAAAGAAAGCCTTTTGATCAGTGAAATTATTTTGGAGAGTGAATTTCTGGAGAAATTATGTGTCAGAGTAGTAACTTCACATGGATTTCTCAATGTACTGATGATTTACAGAAGTCCAAATAGTTCATCAGACAACAACGACAAATTAATGCAGTTGTTGGGGGAATTTTTTTGTTTGGAAGGAGATCATTTGCTCATAGGAGATTTTAATTTCCCAGATATTGATTGGTTAACGACAAGTTGTTCAGGTTCTACAACAAAGATTGAAAATAGATTTTTGAATTTTTTGGATGACAGATTTCTGACTCAACACGTCATGGAACCAACGAGATTTAGATTCGGACAAATTGCACATATCCTTGATTTGGTGATATCAAATGATATAGTAGAGAATGTTGTTTGCCTCGCACCATTGGGAGGTAGCGACCACTCTATTGTTTCGTTCAATGTTATATGTGATGTTGAAGATAGCGCCAGAGCTAGAAGAAAGCCCTGCTATGATTTAGGAGATTACACCAGTTTAAATAATGAACTTGATAACAAGCTGGTGGATGTTTTGGAACCCTCTTTGACTCTTGAATCAAAGTGGACAGCCTTTAAAAATACTTTAAGAGAGCTGACAAAAAAACACATACCCCACAGACTGTGCAAAAAGTTTAGATTCAAAATGACACCAGAGCTTCATGAATTAATAACGAGGAAACACTATTGCTGGAGACAGATCTTCAGGTATGGTGACACGAACAGAATCAACGAATTCAAAGACCTTAGAAAAAGAGTAAAAAAATTGTCTGTGAAGCTAAATATAGAAAGCCAGAATCAATTAGCAATCAAATTCAAATCAAATCCAAAATTATTCTGGAATCATGTACAAAAGAAAACAAGAAGTAAAGATGCAATCAGTACAATCTCAGTGGACGGCACTGATTTGATCGGAGGCAAGGAGAAGGCACAGGCTTTTGCGGACTTTTTTGCATCAGTGTATATCACGGATACAGGTTCGGAAGGGACACCTGTTTTCAATCCCACAGTTCCGGGAGTCGAGATGGAGGAGGTTCGGATCGACATAGATGTACTGTGTAGGAAGTTGAAAGATCTAAACAGCAGTAAATCAGCGGGACCAGATGGAATTCATCCAAGAGTTTTAAAAGAGACACGGGAATCGATAAAGTGTTATTTGAAACACATCTTCGATTGCTCCATTCAGTCAGGGGTGGTGGTGGAAGACTGGAGATCTAGCTATGTGGTTCCTCTATTCAAAAAAGGAATAAAAAGTGTAGTTTCAAACTATAGACCTGTGTCGTTGACATCGGTTTGCAGCAAAATATTAGAATCAATCATTAAAGACCATCTGATAGCTCACTTTTCAAGAAACGATCTTTTCGCTCAAAATCAGTTTGGATTTTTACCATCTCGTTCTACGACTCTCCAAATGCTCAGATTTATGGATACACTTACCAGTGCGGTGGAGGACGGAGATGAAGTCGATGTAATTTACACGGACTTGGAAAAAGCCTTCGATAAGATCTCGCATGAAAAGCTACTCTTCAAGCTAGAGAGATATGGGGTGCACCACATGGTGGTTGTGTGGATTGGTAATTATTTGTCGGGCCGGAGTTTCCAGGTGAGGGTCGGTGGGGAGCTGTCAGACTCGTTGCCTGTGACTAGCGGGGTCCCTCAAGGCAGCGTACTTGGTCCATTGCTGTTTCTCATATATATTAACGACATATACACAGTTTGTGAAAACTTATTCTTGTTTGCGGATGACACAAAAATATATAGAGTTATTAGCGAAGAGGAGGACTGCAGCAAGTTACAGGTGGACGTGGATAACGTAATTGATTGGTTCAACAGATGGCAAATGAAAGTTAATATGAACAAATGTTGTGCACTGCATGTAGGGGGGAAACACCACTTGAATAGCTACCAGCTATCAGACCTAGATGGAACAAAATATGAAATTCCAGTTTACAACTCGTTCACGGACCTTGGAATTATAGTAGATTCAGATTTAAAATTCAAAGAACACATTCTCTCACGGGTTAAGAAAGCAAATATGATGTTGGGTATCATAGCAAGAAATTTTAGATATCTGTCGGATTTTGCTTTCGTGGGTTTGTATAAGTCTTTGGTGAGGTCTCAGTTGGAATATGGAGTACAGGTGTGGAGCCCTTACAGACAGGGATTGATTGATGCGATAGAAGGGGTACAAAGAAGAGCTACAAGATTAAGACAATCCTGTAGGAACCTTCCTTACCAATCGAGACTAGAGAAACTGAAATTGCCAAGTTTGTGTTACAGAAGAAAAAGAGCTGATTTGATTTTGTTGTTTAAGTTGTTGACAAGTGGAACGAGAGATTTAGTTTGTCCTTCCCTTTCTGTCTGCACATATTCCAAGACCAGAGGACATGAAAGAAAACTGATGACAAGACTGGCCCACAAAGATTGCAGAAAGTTTTATTTTTGCAACAGAGTGGTCCAGGAATGGAACAGTTTGCCACAGGAGGTTGTGATGTCAAGGGATGTGGAAGGAGTTTAAGAGAAACTTGGACGGTTTTTTTGTTAATAGAATTTACAATTTAGATTGAGGGGTTGGCGCACTGGTTTTCGTTTTGTTTTCGGTTTCGGCGAGGGGCCGTTGGCCTGAGCTGATTTTTTTCAAATAAAAAATAATAATAATATAATAATAATAATATAATAATAATATAATAATAATTTAATAATAATAATAACAACAACATTTATAATAATAATAATAATAATAATATAATAATAATATAATAATAATAACAATAAATGTTTCCAGAATTACTTAAGTGTTTAAAAGTTGTCGTATGGTGGCGCCACGTAAAACACCTCCACTTGTTAGTAATCACTTTTTTTATACTCGATTTTACTACAACACTGGCAGTTATCACTTAACAGTTGATATAAACAGAATTTTTTTAGTGATAGAAATCGCTGATAACAAAACTGCTTTGACCTCTGGCTTGAATTTTGGTGCTTTCCTTAAGCACTGGTTTTCCAACACTTCTTTGCTTAATTTGTGCACCGGGAAGATTACAGATGAAAGTCAACGTGAAAATCATTGGGGCATAATAACATAATTTTTTATTAATATTAATATTATTATTATTATTATTGGTATTACTAGTAAGGTGATAAATAACTTTTAAAAACTAAAAACAAATAATTGAAAAAAATAAGCGTTGAGCAATAAATAATCTGAAATTAATAAAAAAATAAATAAATAATTTTTTGTTGAATTTTTTTGGACCCTGGCAGTTTTCCAGAATTCGTACTTCCACCTTGACGAGTGTTTGACGACACCCCGACTTAATTAATTGTTATTTATGAGCTGAACACATTAAAAAGTTAATACAATCAAGAAACACCTAGTGCTATACACAACTGAAGAGATCAAATTTCGCACAAAGCGAGAATCACATTATATGTAATTCGTAATTATACCTTTAATTTTTGAAAATCCTTCAAATATGGAAATTGATGAGAGTCGAGGGACGAGTTTTATTGGAATGATTTGTAATTGGGATGATTTTGATTTTAAAATAAACAAATGTGATTTGGCAACAATAATGTTCTTATGTCTGCTTACACAGAATGATCTGACAATTGAAACCTCGTTATCATCATCATCATCATCGTCATCATCGTCATCATCGTCATCATCGTCATCATCGTCATCATCGTCATCATCGTCATCGTCATCGTCATCATCATCGTCATCATCATCATCATCATCATCATCATCACCACCGTCATCGCATCCGAACATGACCCCTGGGTCGCAATGATTGGGCGTAGCGAGGATATCGTTCACTTTCAATGTTTACTGCGAAGATTTAATTTTTCCATCCACGGAGATGCACGCATTATCGCCCGACGCCGTGACTCGACTGCTCGTGATTTTCATCCGATCAATGGCTTCAAAATGTTGGTCGAGGGTCATGATGATGATGATGATGATGATGATGATGGTGATGATGGTGATGATGATGATGATGACGTTGATACAACTGGTCAATCCTTAAGTGGAATCAAAACATAAGCACTATATCATTGTTACAATAAATCACATAAAAAGAATTTGTTAAATCATCTCAAAATCAAAATCATCGCCAGTACAAATCACTCCAATGCACTCCTTCAGTCGACTTTTAACATTTTTCAAATTTCCAGGATTTTCCAAAAAATAATTAAAGTGGAATATTGAAGCCATTCACAACATTTATTTATTTATTTATTTATTTATTTGATTACAGTCCGTTGCATAACTGAGATGATTTGGACTTAAACACGGTCAGCCATTCACAACGATTCGATGTGAAATTTGATCTCTTCAGCTAATTTTAATGCAAGGTGTTTCTTGATGGTATTAACTTTTTTTGATGTAGTAAGCTCATAAAATTTTAATCATTAAAATATTATTATAAAAATATAAAATATAAAATATTAATTTAGTTTAGTTTATTACATGCATGCATTACATTTAGATAAAAATAATTTAATTATGCTATTATAAATGTTAAAAATGATGATAGTCATGATGATATTAGTAATGGTGATGATTGGTGGTGGAATGGGACATCGGAATATTTACGATTATAAAGCATAAAATATTCATCAAATCACGTAGGATCCATTTTATAACGAAACTCTTTCATATTTTCTTCAGTGCTTCTTTTTCCAACAATTCCGAATATGTTGTTGTAAGTTGCTGTTAGTTGTTGTTGTTATAAATGTTGTTAGATTGTGAATAAGTTGTAGTTGTTGTTACTCTCGTGGGTGGCAGCAAATATATTATTAAAATGATTTAAATCTTTTTTTTGCTTGAAATAAAATCTTAACCTTGACATCTGAAATACATTTTGACGTTTACATATGCAAATAATTTCCTTTTTGTTTAAAAAACATTTTTCACTTCAACAGCTGAAATCTGTAAAACTTTGAGCGGAAACTGCATGGTCTTCTATTATTCAAAAATTGAATTTTAAATGAATATGAATACTTCTGAAGATTACAACAACATTAAAATTCATAACGAATGATGATAATCATCGTCATCATCATCGTCGATGTCATACAAGTCACCATAGTCTGCCAAGTGAACATCACTAACATAACCATCATCATCATCATCATCATCCATGGAAGAAATTAATTACCGTATAAGGCCCCATTCGTGTTTGGAAACCATTAAAAGATTCGAAATCGAATTTAAAATCTTTTATAAATAGCAACAACATAATTTAAACAAAAGTAAAATAATTAACAAAATAATGGAGGTGGAAATAATAAAAAGAAAATGAATAATATTAATTAATGTTACTTTTATATTAATTATTAATGATGGTAATTATTGTTTCGATGTTACATACCATTAGCTAACGAAGTAATTACTTCAATTTTATGGTGAAAATATCCAAATCTATTAAAAATAATTTAAATTAAATAAACTTTGACATCAATAAATGAACAGAAATTAATTAATTAATACGACTTCAACAATGATAATAATGAAAATAACTTTTTTTAAATATTTTTTTTATTAAAATCATGCCAAAGAAATTTCAATTTCTCCAACATCATGTTCACAATATATAACCCTTTGCAGTTCTTGGGATTTCACAAAATCTTGGATTGATGAGGCGTTTTTTGAGGAAATCTGGGTAGGGTTCCCAATCCACCCAATCCCCGAGTGAAGGATTTTCTGTGAACTTTTGACCTTTCTGGTAGCATGACCTGAACATTGGTCTGTGAGATAAATTAAAATGAGCTGCGAATTTATAACAGCCTCGTTTGCATAGAATACTAATTTATAAAATGGCAATATTAATACATTTATTTAACATTATATATTTTATTTATTTATGCAATATTTGTGTTTATCGAATATTATTAGTAATTTATCGAGTAAACATTTTAATCATTCACATCATAGACGTTGTTTGTAAGACTTTACTCTTTCATATCTTCATCCGTCAAGGATCTAACTCAGTTAAACACATGTCCTTTCAAATTACTTTATTTATTATTCAAAATGTCGTCCAAACAATATTTATTGAATGGAAGTGTATAGCTTATGATTTTGTATTTAGCTACTTTCAGGGTCAGTCCGACAGCGGAAGAG
>JAJTWR010000481.1:1875000-1880000 GCA_021613335.1 Whitmania pigra
AGTTGTAAGCTTGTCATTCAGCAGCTTGTCTTTTTTCTGCCTTTTAGAAATGATACTATTGACAGCGCAAATTGTTTATTTTTGACTAATCGGCCCCGATGCTTCCCAGCTATGGTAATTTTTTTAAATGTTCCCAACTGTTTCATAATTATCTTTAAATTATCCTTGCTTCAAAATATTATCTTCTAGCAAATTCTTAAGCATTTCAAGATGTGGTAGTGGATTGTCCTGCAATGCATGAATCATTCAGCGAACAAAACTCCATTTGAGAAGTTTATATTACAGAAGAGCACAACAGCTGGTTTGATTTTGCTGTTTATTCTGTTGACAAGTGAAATGAGAGATTTTGTTCAAAACCCAGAGGACTTGAAAGAAAACTGATGACACCATAAAGATTTTAAGAAGTTTTTCTTTGGCAATCGAGTGGTCCAGGAATAGAGAGGTTTGCCTCAAGATGTTGAAATTTTTAAAAAGAAATTGGGCAAATTTTCTTACAATAGAATTTACAATTTAGGTTGAGATGCTTTTAGTTTACTTTTGGCTTATTTTTGTTTCATTGTGGTAGAGTATGGTGGCATTTGAACTTCGCTTATAATTTGTGTCATTGGTTTTTTGGCAAGAGGACATTGGCCCGTGATGATATTTATAATAATAATAATTATTATTGCCTTGTGACGCAAGGCAAATATTTTTTAATTGGCTTTATTTGTGAATCATTTAATGCATTACAATTATCGTAGGCTATTTGTAAATGACAAATAGATTAAATAATTATACACCAATTGTTATATCAATTATATGTGATACATTTGTTCCAGATGATGCTTTAATTTTATTAAAGTTATATATTTTTAGATGTGTTTTGCCTTGATCCACAAATTCACGAAACTTCGAGAGTCCAGGATAAGCATTCATCCCCGTGATTTAGGCACTTTGAAGAAAAAATTACATTAATTTATTAAAGAATTGTTTTAACAAGAAATTTAAATAAGGTATTTAAAAAAAATTAAAACTTACTGCAATTTCCTTTAAGGCAAACAAAGTTTCTAGAACAGTCGTTGTCCTATGACAAAAATTGTTTTAATTGTCAACAATAAATTGTAATAAAATATTCAAAAAATAGAAATGCGACTATATTAAAATATTTAAAACTTACTTTTTTGCATGCTTCAGCATAATCTATGCCTGGAAAAATTCAAGTATTTAATGAAATTCATTGAGATGCACCAAAGTGATTTAACATATCAAACGAAATATTTCGAATCAAAATTGAATTATTTATCAACAACCAACCCGTGAAGAAGACAATCATCGCCAGCGTTATCACAAGCAGGAGGAACGAATGGATGTTCATTTTGCAGATGCTGTTGTAGGTGCCGAATAAGTTGCAAACGAATATCCTTAATATCAAATTTTCAAAGCGATATGAATGCATAAAACATATGTTAGCATGTAAAACTATTTATGATTGCAAGGACCGTAAATCTTGAATGCCTAAAAAATTTGGAAAATTAAAAAATAATGAAAGATAATACTGATGTTTGAGATGTAAAACACTAGAGAGGCCCATGAAATGTTTTAGTCGAAATTTATAATTCATCTTTTATCGAAAACATCATTTCATTGAGTGAGTCTGTCACCTCAAAATGGTCCAAACGAAATAACAATAATAAATTTGAGGACGTAGAAACATAACTTAAGATGGAGACAGCCAGAACACATGGCGCCTTGCAAATTTGTTATTATTGTTAATAATGTTAAACGGTTTACTAAAATTATTTTGTATGTTCCTTTACTTATAATTTTTGATTCAGTTTCTTGAATTCGTCATTCATTTTTTTTCAAGTTTTGATCTCCATTCATTGAATTGTTTATTCCTCTTTTCATCTTCACCTCTTCTTTGCCTCATCATTGTTTTAACCTTTTTAATTTCATCTGTCAACTCTTTTATGATATCCTCAACTTTAATATTACCCAAAATCTTCTTTATTTTCTTGTTAGATACAATTGAAGGGCCCGATTGGACCACTAACACAATTGCGAAAAAGCAAAGGACATCGACCGGCGTGTACACAAGGGTAGCAATAATATTAAATGTAATTTAAGTATTGACTAAAATCTAAATCACGTATTATTGCATTGTTGTGATTTCGAAATTATCCTTTTCACATTTATCGAAAAGGTGTAAAACAAGCTTTAAACCGATGTCTTTGCGAGCTCGCAAACCCTCGGCCATTCTTACGAAATATCGAAAGAAAACTTCAACAGACTTAATACGCTTATTTAGCAAAAAATTAAGTCTATATATCGCTCGAAACACTAAGCACGTAAATAACCTACTGAATCCGTATTATTATTATTATTATTATTATTATTATTATTATTATATTATTATTATTATTATTATTATTATTATTATTATTATTATTATTATTATTATTATTATTATTATTATTATTATTATATTATTATTATTATCATTATTATTATCATTATCTTTATTATTATTATTATTATTATTATTATTATTATTATTATTATTATTATTATTATTATTATTATTATTATTATTATTATTATTATTATTATTATTATTATTATTATTATTATTATTATTATTATTATTATTATTATTTATTATTATATTATTATTATTATTATTATTATTATTATTATTATTATTATTATTATTCTTATTATATTATTATTATTAATTATTATTATTATTATTATTGATGATCATAATGGTGACGATGGTAGTGATAGACTGACAGGAAGATAAAGGAGTTTATCAGAAACATGACGACAGCCATCACACTGCATTAGTGGTCTGTCAGTCTGTGATCCTGCATGTCCTTCCATCACAGAATGTTTGCACTATTTTTTTTTTGGCATTATTATTATTATTAATTTTTATTTTAAATTCAGCAGGTAAATTATCATTTTTTGAATGTAACTTAAAATTAATTATCTTATATGGAAGGTTTGCATTTGCAATTTGCAAGAAGTTTTAGTGAGACGATGATGATGATGATGATGATAACGATGACGACGACCATGACGATGTGATTGACAATGACTTGAGAGAAAACGTTCCAGGAAAAGAAATTCTGTAATGTTGCTGTAATAACGGATTTAACAAAACTATTAATGAGCATAGAATTGATCGATGGATAATAAATAAATTAAATAAATCAAAAACCAATTACTAATAATTGACGGATGAATAAAAGAATGTCGATTAAAAACGATCAAAATGACATTACAAACTAAATTACACATTTGTAATTTGTTGTCTTATTGAGTAAGGAAGTGAATGAGTAAGTGAGTGAATGAATGAATAGATGAATGAGTGAGTGAATGAATAAACATATGTATCAGTGAGTGAATGAATGGACAGATGAATGAGTGAATGAATGAACAGATGAATGAGCGAGTGATGGAGTGGTTAAAAGTAAGTCTTGAAAATGGGCGGAGGATTGCACTTGAGTGGCCAGAAGGACGTCACAATTCGGAAAGAGATTGCTGTTGATGTCGAGTCCTTCAACGGTTGGGGAGGATTTGAGGATTTACGGATAGACGGATGGGTAGGTTGTTGTAGATGGTTGGGTTGGTGGATGGAAAAATGGGTGGCTTTTAATGAAATTAATGAATGAGCGGATTGGTGAATGGATGGGGAGATAATGAAATTAATGAATGGGTGGATTGGTGGATGGATAGGTGGATGGATAGATAGGTGGATGGATGGGTGGATGGATGGGTAAACCTTCTCTCGAGCAGCTGAATGGGTTGCAGAGGATTATATTAGAAATCTCTGCATCATATCTGCTACGTTTCCTTAAGATTTGTTCTGCCAAAAAGTGACTTGATCTTGAAAAATTAACTTCGAAATTGCTTCCTTTTTCTCGACTTATTAGAAGAATTCTTCACAGTCACATATTCGATTTGAATAAATTTAGTTAATTATTAGGTTTATTTGAATTTATTTAGTGTTTTCAATTTTTGTTTTTTTCTGTTTGATTCAATAAACTCATAAACCACTTTTTAAAAAAACATTAATTTGAATTAGATGAATAATTATTAAGTTATTTCAATTTCAATTAACTGCATAATTATTAACGACTCTGAACTTAAATGCGTACTCAAAGTAAGTAATCAGAAATAAATAAAAAAAAGTAATTTGTCTGATTTTGAAAGAAAATTGAAGATTAAACTTGAAATGAATGGGGGAATCAATGATTGAATTAGGAAAGTCACGCGAATTGCAAATTAAAGTATAATTTTAAAATAAAATAATTAAAATAAAATTTAAAAATAAAACAATTAAAAGTCTAAAAACGCTTCTATCAGTGACCGTCAGATTTTCTCAATGGAAATTTTAAAATAAAATTAATTAAAAAAAGATATTTTTAGGCAATTGTTAATAAAAATATTGATATTTTTTTAAGTATTTAAATTTAATTTTTTTAATAGCTTTCCTTTTCATTTAATAATAAATTTTGCGAAAAAAGCGACATCTTGGTTATTACTAATATTATTAATAATATATAATTTAAAAAAATATTTATTATGATTAGTACTGTTATTCATCTTGTATTAGAAATGATATTTAATATTGTTTGCATTTTGTTCATTAAACAATTTGAACAAATATTTTTTCGTAAAACAGGATTTCTTCAAAAAACGGTGAAATTCTTGAAAATTCCAAACCCCGCCACGACAATCATATCTTGTTGAACGTAAACAAGACAATAAGATGAGATGAAAAGATACAACGGACATGTTTTTTTACGAATAAAACAAATAAGTTTTATATAAATTATTAAAACGGAAATTAATTATTCTCAAAAAACAATAACATCTCATGTCGATAAATCAAAAATAGGAAACAAAATAGGAGTGATGTACTCTGGAAGAAGATTGGGAAAATGAATGGATAGATGGATGGATGGATGGATGGATGGATGGATAAATTGATGGATAAAATGAAAGCATGATGG
>JAJTWR010000481.1:1882500-1895000 GCA_021613335.1 Whitmania pigra
CTCACTCACTCACGCACTCACTCACTCACTCACTCACTCACTCACTCACTCACTCACTCACTCACTCACTCACTCACTCACTCACTCACTCACTCACTCACACTCACTAACCAACTCACTCACCCTCTTTACACTCTCCTCACCAAAGTCTCCCCCTAAGTAATTCCACCATCCTCATGGGTTGGGTAAAGCAGGAAATTGTTTGAAACGGCTGACCGAACTGAGAGCGTAATTTGCTGTTGGTCTTAAAGCGCCATCTTCCGCAAACGAAGCGTCCAAAATTAGAATCATCACAGATAAGAATCTGGATTTCCACATTTTCTTCCAGATCACGTGAGCCAGGCTCTGATTCTGATTGGTGACTTTTACCGGGTCATTATACTGCAATATTAGAATATTATAATGACATTCTGCCCTCTAAATTCTTTATAATTAGTATAATTAGTCATTTTTAAGAATTTCTAATTAAAAGCTTCATAAATAATCCAGCAAAGCCATGGACGGATGGAGTCTGCTACTATTTCGTTATTACTAATTCTGATTTCGCGCCAAACACTCTCTTTAACGCGTGTCCGTAATGGCGGCTATTAAGATAAAATGTCTGTTTTTTATTAGCCATTATTTTTAGGAGACATCTGACCTTTGGGATGTAAAGTTGTTGTGGGGTCAAGAATTGATTGCAAGCGAAGCCACTTCAGAGTTGACTTTGCTTAACGACAACAACATCAATAGCTTCGACAAATAATTAAATTATTTACTAATAATATCATTAATTTGTAAATTTTGTAATTACATTACGTGGTTGTATAACTTATAAATCGGCAATTCTGTGGCCATGCTTTCAATCCACCCATCCCTCTCAGCCACCCACTCACCCACCCAGTGGAGAGAATCAATGTTAACGGACGTGATGGAGCAAATGGATCAAGTATCATGTTCGTATTAAAAGTTCGGAGAAAAGATGCCTAAATATACATAACGATGCTGTTCAATTGGCATTTGACTCCTGCAGCGACGGGTTGGGAGACCCCCAGTATCCACTACCCCCTTCAGTTACATGGCCCTTTTAAGACCCCAAAGTTATCGGAATAAATTCAGAGCGTGTCCCTGCATGCTCTCAGGGCTATTGGATCTTTAGGTTTGGAGTTCCAATCCTGGTTACGGATGCGCGTGGTGGCGTCTTAGGATAATTTTTATTGTAACGCAGAGAGCTAGGGCATTACGATCTGATAGTGATGACGGTTATGGAAATTATGTTTAAATTATGGATAATTGTATTAGTTATTTCTGAAAAATTATATTTCTCTTATCAGACGGCACTCCATACCAGTCCTACTGCGAAACTGAAACCTTCAACGCTAGCTGCCCAGCCAATCACGTGGTACTGATGACTCACGCTCGTTACGGTCGGATGCGCATCAGTCGATGCGTAAAACTCAACTACGGTCACGTGGGATGCTCCAGTGACGTCATAGCGGAAGCCGATGTCAGGTGCTCCGGACGCCGGAAGTGCGACATTCGAGTTCCTGATGCCGAGTTTTCCAAGAATAAGCCATGCCCCGATGACCTCAAGCCCTACTTAGAGGCGGGGTTTCGCTGTGTCAAAGGTCAATTGTGGTGATAGTAGTTATTTTTGTTATGACTATTTTGGTTATCATAATAATAATCATAATAATAATAATATATATATATCATAATAATAATAATAATAATAATAATAGATATATATATATATATCATAATAATCATAATAATAATAATAATATATATATATATATCATAATAATCATAATAATAATATATATATATATCGTAATAATCACAATATCATAATTATTAATATCATAATAATATCCTGATAAATAATACAAACAAAAATAATGATACTAGCTATTAAATATTTAATTTGACAGCCTACAGTCAAACAGCCGATTGTATCAACCAGGTGACTTTCATCAACCATCACTTTGCAGAATCATCATCATCATCACCAACGAAATCATCATCATCATCATCATCGACGTTATCTTTCACCATTGTCCCGCCCTTGCCAGCGCAGCCAATGCCGACGTCATCGACATATCCGATGGTTCTGTCCAATCAGAGCAGGCCATCAGCATCATCCATGTCTTCATCATCATCATCATCATCGTCGTCGTCGTCATCGTCGTCATCCTCATCAACATTCACATCGTCGAAAACAAAATCTCCGGAAAGCGAAAAATCACCATCGTCATCATCTTCATCATCATTATCATCGATACTGGTGCCCTCCCACGTGATCAGTACAGGAGACTACGTTGGCTACTTGACCTTGGCCGCAGGAGGGGTTGGGGTTACGTGCCCGGATACTGAGAAGTTTTGGGTCGTGACATTCGGCCGGAACCAGAGGGTTCAAATAGCCCTTTACGATTTTGCCAAGCAATTGACTGGCAGTCGAGTTCAACGATCCAAGCATCAACTGCGACAACTTCAACAACAACAACAACAACAACAGCAACATCAACATGTACTTCAGCATCAAGAGCAACAACAACAACATCATCAAGAGCAACTCGGCCAGGCAAATCCTAATGGCTTGCAAAGCACGTCTAAGCGTCTCCTGGAACAACATCGTCATCATCATCATCATCGTCTGCTATCGCTGTCTTCTCGCCATCAGAGTCCACGACATCGTCATCAGGATCGCCTACAACAGCAACAGCAGCAGCAGCAACAACAACAACAGCACGACTTTCATCGTCGACGATACAACTTGGAAGCAGCAGCGACAACAACAACATCGACAACAAAACCTACAACAAACACAGCCACAACAACAACAAAAGCAACAACGACAACAACTCGCTTTGTTGAGATGAAATCAAATCAAGGATATCAAAAGAATTCCACCTCCAAGTCGAATGATGCTCACTCTTTCAATGCACCATATTCGACATCGTCATCATCTCCAACCTCGTCATCAATGTCATCGTCATCATCTCCAACCTCGTCATCAATGTCATCGTCGTCGTCGTCGTCCTCGTCGCATCCAATCATGTCATCTTTTTCTGTTCCTGGGTTATCGGAATTAATGTCTTTACCATTATCATCATCATCGTCGTCCTCATCATCATTATCATTATCATCATCGTCGTCGTCGTCATCATCACCATCATCATCACCATCAACACTAACAACAACAACAACCTTTTCATCATCAACAATAACAACAATGTCATCATCAACGAAAAGTGAAATTTTGTCTCCTCTTAAATTGCTTCATAATGAAAGACGTAGAAATGGACTTGAAGACGACGATGATGACGACGATGATGACGATGATGACGATGATGACGATGATGATGATGATGATGATGATGATGATGATGATGATGATGATAACCAAAATGATCGTTTGAATGCAACAAGGATGAACATCTCCTCAAAATCAAATGCCCAACCTCCCTTGTTGAGCGAGTCAGAGCATATTCTGCTGCCATTTGCACCAACGACATCATCACCACCACTACCACCATCGTCGTCATCGTCATCACCATCATCCCCGTCGTCATCGTCATCATCTTCGTCGACATCATCATCATCTCTGCCGGGCCGATATTCGACGGCGTCCATAGCAACGGCATCACTATCACGACCGTCATCTCAGTCGCCACGGAGTAAGACACTAAATTCAAACCAGCGCGAGCCGCGACAAGCAGCATCGAATCGCTCGAAGGATCGTAAAATCGCCCACTACGACAACAACAACAACAACAACAACAACAACATCAACAACATCAACAACAACATCAACACCATCGACAACAACAACAAAAACAATATCAACAACATCAACAACAACATCAACAACATCGACAACAACATCATCAACAACATCAACAAGAATCATATCAACGACATCAACAACATCGACAACAACGACAACAACAACAACATCAACTATGGCAACTTCATCGTCATCAACAACAACAACAACATCAACAACAGTATGAGCCAGACAACAATCCTTAGAGAAGCTTCTAATCAGAAGATGGCCAGGCATTCTTCCTGTATCGTTTACGGTCATGTCTGGGATGACGAGGAGGAAGACGACGACGATGGACAGGGTGGGCGTGGCCGAGAGGGGGGTGGCACTCGCATTTGCGGGGGACAAGGCGTTCGTTACAGCGTCGTGTTCAGGAGTCGAACGAACCGCGTCGTTGTCAAGTTAATCGGTGATGCAGACCACAACAACATCAACAACATCAACAACATCATCAACAACAACAACATCAATAACAGCATCAACCATAACCACAAAGTGTCAACCACGAAACAACAACACAGCAAACAGGGCAAGGTCGTTCAAAGATCGACACCTTTTCTTCTCGAATATAAGGTTGGTTCGTGACGGCGATGATGATGATGATGACGATGACGATGACGATGACGATGATGATGACGATGACGATGATGTTGATGGTTATGATGGCGAACGCTGGTAATGAAATTGGTGATGAGATCTGATCGAGTGTAAAGCTTCTGATTTAACGATATTAATATGCAGTTGGGAAACATCATAAAATCAAGATTTTCAACTTACTATTTCTACCTCCGTCCTTCCATCCATCTATCCTTTCGTCCATCCATCCATCCTTCCAGTCCGTCTCTCCGTCCTTCCACCAACCCAAGCATCCATTTCCATTTACATTTTTGTAGACTTCAACTCTAAATTTAAAAAAAAACAAAAAGGAATCTTTTAAATTTTTAATCTTTCCCTCTCAGCATGGTGTCGTCTGCTGTTCTTCGGAGCCATATTTCCTGGAAAAGTAACTCCGTCATGCTTACTTTTACTTCAAGATGCGAGAGTAGAGTATTTTTTAAAATGATTTTATTCAGTGCCTGGGATGGAGCACCGGGGTAAGAAAGTGCCCAGGGTCAAGGAAATGTCTTAGGGTCCTTAATGGTTTTCAATTATTACGACATCAAAACCGCGACCTAATTTAAGGGCTCGATGTAGTGTATCGGATATCAATCAGCTAGTTGTATAATTAATATTTTAATTGTATAAATTAATATCGTAATTGTATGAATTAGTATTGCAAAGGTATAAATTAAAATCTTAATTGCAAGAATTAATATCTTAATTATATAAATTAATATTTATATTGTATAAATTAATATTTATATTGTATAAATTAATATTTATATTGTATAAATTAATATCGTTATTGTATAAATTAATATCGTAATTATATAAATTAATATCTTATGAATAACGATGAATTAATTTCCTAATTGCGAAACCGTCGAGTTAAACCTTTAATTAGTTTTCTGATTAGATTTAACCAAATCCCGATTTTGTAGGAAGATTAAATTAAGATTAGAATTAAATGGGTTTGAAACCTTTAAAAATCTCGAATTATTTTAAACTTCATCACGATATTAAATGAAGTAAAAAATAAAAAATAAATAACTATAATAAAACTATTACATACCTGACATACATTTATTAATATTTATGAATAAACGATGGAAAAATGAATGGATTGATGATTTGGAATCAACCAATATTTTTATAAAAAAAAAAGTAATTGTAAAAGAAATTGGAGCAATCATAATCCGTCGTCGTCGTCATCACCATCATCATCATCATCGTCGTCGTCATAATATTTTATTTTCCAAGGAACTTTGAACGTAGTCGTTAAATTCCACTTCGAGTTAATAATTATTGCCAAGAATGAGTCCATTGCGGAGCAATAACCATAACAACATCACAATGATATAATAATATAATAATAATAATAATAATAATAATAATAATAATAATAATAATAATAATAATAATAATAATAATAACAATAATAATAATAATAATAATAATAATAATAATAATAATAATAATAATAATAATAATAACAACAACAATAAAATAATAATAATAATAATAATAATAATAATAATAATAATATATAATAAACAATTTAATATTATAATAATAATAATAATAATATATAATAATAATAATAATAATAATAATAATAATAATAATAATAATAATAATAATAATAATAATAACAACAACAACAATAATAATATAATAATAATATAATAATAATAATAATATAATAATAATAATAATAATAATAATAATAACAATTTAATATTATAATAATAGTGACCCTTAACGTCGTAAGCATAAAACCCTCCTCATCTTTGCTTGAAATGGGACGTAAAAACATTTCATTTGCCTAATCGCCTCATTATGCCTTCATCGTCGTCGCTGGCGCCATCATCATCATCATCGTCGTGATCATCATCGTCATCATAATCATCATTGTCACCGTTATCATCATCATCATAGTCATCATCCTCATCGTAATCATCATTGTTACCGTTATCATCATCATCATTGTCATCATAATCATGATTGTCCACGTTATTATCATCATCATCATCATTGTCATCATCATTATCGTCATGATTTTCTCGACGTGTTGAGAATTTATAACATCTTGTCCTATGCGTGGCTGTAAATATGGTGAACTTGAAGTGTTTCCAAGGTGAAGGTCTGAGCTTGGTTCATCAATATTTATGAGCGCCAACTGAATATTCATAATTCACCATCCTTCCGTACTTTCCCTGCTAAAACCAGAATTACCAGGACGTACCCTCTGTTTCATTATTATTGTCGTCAGCGACATTATCATCATCAGCACCATCATTATCATCATCATCATCATCATTGTCATCTTCATCGTCGTCTTTATCGTCATCAAGAATAATTAATGTTTTAATGACGTAATGAATCAATTATTAAGTATTAATATGTATTATCTGCTAAAAGATTTTTAAATTATGTAGTTATTTTAAAATTATATTTAATAACATTACTATTTTCAGTTCGATTTTATAATTAGCATAATTATAATCCGAGTAAAATTTAAAAGATGAGTCTAAAGGATTATTATTTTTTATTATCATTATTGTGTTTTATTTCAAATTACAATCGATGGCAAAAAATGAAACATTGATTAATTGTTATTAAAACTAATTAAAAACTTTACAATGCAAATGAATATTTATTTTCATTCTCATTCAGTGTTTCAGAGAAATGGTGAGCGCAGACGCGTTAAAAACTTAACAATTTTGTATTATTAGATTAATTTTAATTTTAATTTCTCTTTTAAAAATTTAAATGACATTAATGTTACATTAATTAATTTTAATTTTTTATTATCTCATCTTTTGTTTGTCATCACCTTGTCAGGAAGTTTGAGGTGAACTTGATTCAATTTAAATAATAAGTTAATAAATAAATTTTTTGGTGCTAAACGAATCGAATTTTTAATTATGACATAAATTATTGGAAATTATTAAAAATAATCGTATCGTTTAAGTTTATTAAAATGCAAATATTGCATTATTTGAAATTTTACAAACATTTATTTTGCCTCAAGGTAAATTTTTTGATATTTCTATTTTTATTAAAAATTATTTTTGAATTAAAGTAGATATGGAAGGATGGAGATACATGTACGTATGTTTTTATTATCATTAAATAACTTCAATAATATAATATAATATAATATAATATAACAATTGATATAATTAACAATTGACGTAATGATTTATTTATTATTTAGTATAAATAAAAATAACTCGTAATTAATAATTATTCCAACACTTGGCAATTAAGATTGAAAAGCATAATTTTCAGAAACAAAGATTGAATGTCTCCCATTGAATCGTAAAAGTCTTGAAATTATTCTTGATTTCCTACGCTGAATATTTTATCATTTTCTGTCACTTCTTCTGCACTCGACCTAACTCTGTGATTGAAGGAAAGTATGCTTATCCATAATTTATGATTCATTAGAGTTAATGATATTATAATTGAAGCATAATTAGTTAGGTTTATTATTATTATTAATATTTTGTATTTTAAACATCCTGCTATTATTAGCAATGTTACTATTAATGTTAATACTAATATTATTATTATTATTATTATTATTATTGCTGTTGATGTTACTAGTGTAATTAATCATAATTACAGTATAATTAATTATTTATAAGAACAATTTTATGATTATTGCTGCATTTAATTTGAAATTGAAATCGATATCAAGAAAAAAAAGAATTTCTTTTGATATCTTTTATTACAAATTAATGGCAATCTACAAATGAAGATTAATTTTTTCATTCGGAATTAAAATATTTTTTCAAAATTAAAATTAATTTGAAAAATATTTCCCCTCTTAATTGGGCGCCCTAAAACAGGGTGTCAGCAACGAGCGGCCATTAATGTTATGATTCATTAGATGACGTCATGCAAGCTCGACCAATCACGTCCGATCGCTTAGTCGCTTGCTAAGATGCTTGTTAAAAGCTTTAATTATTTATTCATAACTTGAATGAATACTTTTAAATAATTAATTAACATAATTATCATTTTTTTAATCAACATCAGCCCTGGGCTGTGCCGACCTGGGCCATATGGACTTTGGATGGTCAGAGAGGCAAGGGGATGTGTACAACATCGGATGCAACCTCACGAAGGAAGTCACTCACCTGAAGTGCATCGGCAATACCTGGATAGGGAAGAACATCACCTGCAATCCAGGTAGATTGATTGGACCAATTCCAAGAAAGTCGTAGAGTTCAGAAGATTAAAAAAATTACTTTACTTAATTATGAAATGGAAATAATTATTTACAAGATTATTATTGTTATTATTATTATTATATTATTATTAGTATTATTATTATTATTATTATTATTATTATTATTATTATTATCATCATTATTATTATTATTATTAATTATTATTATTATTATATTATTATTATTATTATTATTATTATTATTATTATTATTATTATTATTATTATTATTATTATTATTATTATTATTATTATTATTATTATTATTATTATTATTATTATTATTATTATTATTATTATTATTATTATTATTATTATTATTATTATTATTATTATTATCATTATTATTATTATTATTATTATTATTATTATTAATTATTATTATTATTATTATTATTATTATTATTATTATTATTATTATTATTATTATTATTATTATTATATTATTATTATTATATTATTATTATTATTATTATTATTATTATTATTATTATTATTATTATTATTATTATTATATTATTATTATTATTATTATTATTATTATTATTTTATTATTATTATTATTATTATTATTATTATTATTATTATTATTATTATTATTATTATTACCTTTATTATTTTACTTTAAATTATTTTTAATTACTTCTAATTATTGAAATGTAAGGCTGTATATTTTTTTTAAAACTAACATAATTTCAAAATTAAAAATCAATTTTGACAAATCAGACTAAATAGTTTAAATGAAAATGATTGTTAACAAAAATTGAAATTTCTATTTATTTAATCAGAGACAATTAAAATCAAGAATAAACTTAAATAATATATTTAAAAAAAACAAAGAGATTTAAAATAGAATGTCGATGTTATTCTTGAGAAAGATTTAAATCAGACTAAAGCATTTTCTTTATGAAACGAAATTATTTTTGAACTTTAAAACTATTTTTTTTTAAATAAAACTCCTTTTAAAAATAATATTAAACATATTCAAAAAATAATAAATATATTCAAAAAACAATTAAATATATTCAAAATAATAAAAGCATCTTCCAGAAATAAATAAAACAATCCTCTAAAAATAAATAAAAAAAATATATAATCCTTTTCCTGGAAGAAGCATTCATGCGGTCATTAGACGAACCATCGTTTAGGAATCCGTAAAAGTGCCATCTGTCGCCTCCCAATGTTTTCCATAAAAACCCAGAAAATGAAATTACACTCAAAATGGTCGCATTTTTTTCCAAGAGTTTCACGGTCAGTTGCCGATGACGGCCCATCAACGAGTCGGCTTTGGAAATGACTTTGAAATTCCTGTTGTGTGTCATTGTGAAAGTTGTTTTGTAAGGAGGATGAAGAAATAAATTTAAAAAATTGAAATTACGAATAAAATTATTATTTATGCATATCAAATTTATAATTTGATTTTGAATTAATCATCGTTTGACTGTTATTTTGAATATTTCAATGTCGTAACATTTTTCGCATGTGCTTTAAGACATTCCAAATAACTTCAAGGTAATTATGGAATAATTTTGTTACAACTCATGGTAGGATATAAAATATTAAATAATTTAAACTCAACAATTTCTGCAAAACTTTTCCACATTGAGTTCACATTTTTGAGATATTTATGTATTTTCATTTTGTTGACGTGATTTTTCAACAATTGTTGACAAGTTTTTCCATCAAACGTCTTCACTTTCAACATCAGCACCAACTCCGAGTTTAAATTATTATTATTATTAATACTATTATTATTATATTATTATTATTAGGATTATTATTATTATGATTATTATTAGTATTATTATTATTATTATTATTATTTATTATTATTATATTATTATTATTATTATTATTATTATTATTATTATATTAATTATTATTATTATTATTATTATTATTATTATTATTATTATTATTATTATTATTATTATTATTATTATTATTATTATTATTATTATTATATTATTATTATTATTATTATTATTATTATTATATTATTATTATTATTTCAGGAATATAAAATGAATTTTATTTCACTTCGCAGCACAAATGGAATTCTTTACGACAAGTTCCATTATGGCCTCTTTAAAGCATCCTCGCTTCATTGCTCGACATCTAAATAATTTCAATAAATAATATATATCTAATATAGATTATTATTATTAGCATATAGTATTATACATTTTATTATTATAATTATTATTAGAAATCAGTTTTATTTAATATTTATTTTCATATATTTTTCATTTCAAATATTTGTTTATTTCAACCGTAGACTCGTCAGTCATGTGATTTTGCAATTCATTCGGCTACAAATCAGCGAGTTATAAAAACATTTCCGCCATAATTAACGACCGAATGTTTTCGAAATAAATACTTAAAAATCACAGCATATTTATTTATTTATTAAATAATTACATCCAGCCGTTTAATTATGGTCCGGCATAATTATAAAAAATATAATAAACGAAGTGAGGCATATTTATGTTTAATTATGACTTCGGTAGACTGGCCGGAAATGATAAGTTGGCGCCTATTTAGTGGTGCTACTGGAAATTTATAAGCTGGTGCCAGATTACATAACAATAAATAGACTTCGGTGTCTCCATTATCTCGGCACTCACTCACTCACATCACTCTCACTCACCTCACTCACTCACTCACTCACTCACTCACTCACTCACTCACTCACTCACTCACTCACTCACTCCTTCACTCACTCACTCACTCACTCACTCACTCACTCACTCACTCACTCACTCACTACATCACTCACTCACATCACTCACTCACTCACTCTCACTCACTCACTCACTCACTCACTCACTCACTCACTCACTCACTCACTCACTCAATCACGCACTCACTCACTCACTCACTCACTCACTCACTCACTCACGTCACTCACTCACTCACTCACTCACTCACTCACTCACTCACTCACTCACTCACTCACTCACTCAACTGACTCACTCACTCACTCACTCACTCACTCACTCACTCACTCACTCACTCACTCACTCACTCACTCACTCACTCACTCACTCACTCACTCACTCACTCACTCACTGACTGACTCACTCACTCACTCACTCCTCACTCACTCACTCACTCACTCACTCACTCACTCACTCACTCACTCACTCACTCACTCACTCACTCACTCACTCACTCACTCACTCACTACTCACTCACTCACTCACTCACTCACTCACTCACTCACTCACTCACTCACTCACTCCGCCACTCACTCACTCACCTCACTACTCACTCACTCACTCACTCACTCACGCACTCACTCTCACTCACTCACTCACTCACAGCACTCACTCACTCACTCATCACTCACTAACTCACTCACTCACTCACTCACTCACACTCACTCACTCGCTCAATCACTCACTCATTCGCAAAACAAACTCAATCCCCCAAGAAGATTTTTTTCATCTTCGTGTTGATTTGACAAATGACCTGTTGAGTGATGGACCGACGGAAATGATGAGAAGAAAAGCAAATGAATAAAGTGCTACGTTGAAGGGATGACTAATTGATTAATAAATCAATTAATTAATGACGTCATCGGATCGCTGGATAAACAAATTAGATAAATCACTAAAATCACTTTTTAATAATTAATAAATATTATGTTTCATTCTCCCATTTAATGATAATTTATGCACCTAAACTATTAGTTACAATATTTCCTATTTACAATTTATTAATTTACAGATGGATAATTTTGCAAATATTAAATTCTAATTACTTAAATTCACTCCAACTTTTAATCTCCTACAAAAGAAGCAATCTTCAGCAGAAGTGCATTAGTAAATCTGACGATATTTTCACGAG
>JAJTWR010000481.1:1897500-1905000 GCA_021613335.1 Whitmania pigra
GCGTAAAAAATGAAAGTTTTCTGCTTCTGAGTGAAATATTTTTTCTGAAGTGTTTTCTGTCAGGACATAATTCATAATTCAATTTAAATTTTAAATAATTCATTTTAAATGTTAAATTATTCAACTAAAACTTTAAATAACTAGATTTGAATTGTAATTAATTGTTTTAATTCTTGACATTACATATCGCCAAGATAAACACAACTTATTGTTTATTAGAAGCTAGTTAAGTTCACTTCAGTTCAATCAAATGATTCGTTATAATGTTACGTTACTGTTGCTAAATTATTAAATTAATATAATTAAATATAATTTAAGATTATTACATTTTTAGTGGTAAATGTATAATTACATTTTAAGAATTTATTTCCAAAGGAAAATTCCTCCATGCTTTTGGACAGGGCGGTGACGGCGATGCAAGTGAAGGGACGATCCATTACGGTTGGAATAATTGGAACCTATTAAGTTTTTAAGCGGCTAGCTAATATCGACTGAACGGTCAAATGGTTAGCTGATATCGACTAACTAATAATGGCTAACTTGTGAGTTAGCTATAAGCTACTATTGAACGACTAACGCCTAAGACGATAGGCTTATGGCGCCTTAAAAATTAATTATTATTATTATTATTAGCAGACAGCGAAAAACATGTTTGTAATATCTAATGGCTATCGAGCGGCGCCTAACGGCTAGCGGCCATACGCTAGTAACTAACGGCTAAAGATATTAATTACATGTTATATATTATTATTAATTATATATTATATATTAATTATAATATAATGAACCTTGTTGTTACCAGGTCTGTCCATAATGATCATCATCACAATCGCATTCACCATCGGCTTCTTCGTCCTCTGTTCAGGACTATTACTGCTTAGAAAGTACTTTGGAATTTGTAAACAATTCAAAATGTCACACAAGAATTTCAATTTTGAATTATAATTATTAATTATAAATTATAAGCTGCCTGCAATGAAAATATGTTCAAGCATATTATATATTACGATGACGTTATTAATTATTCATATAATAATAATTTTAATAGCCACCATGTTTACTAAAAAAAATTCTCCATTTAAAAAATTAATTAATTTAACAACTATTACAATTAAACAACTGTAACTACTTTAATGTTGCAACAACAACAACAATACCATCAACAACAATATCATCATCATCATCATCAACAGCAACAACATCATCAACGACAACAACAATACCGTCAACAACAACAACAACTTTCATCAACAACAATATCATCATCATCATCATCAACAGCAACATCAACAGCCACATCATCAACGACAACAACTTTCAACAACAACAATATTATCAACATCAACACCGACAACAACAACAAAATTTACAACGGAAAACTCTTTCCAGAAACGGCAACCTACGTCACCTAACCAGAAGAGGGAGATGTTGCAGCAACGAGGCACCAAGCGAGTACTCGGCAAATCATTTCCAGTTAAACAACGACTGCACTTCATCTCCACTTGGAAAACTGGACAGTCTATCTCTCCCTCTTTCAGGATTGTGTAGCATCCGCGACGGCGACGACATCGACCAACAACGACGGTGGCAGCAGCAGCATCAGCAGCTACCTTACTCCCATCATCATCATCATTATCATCATCGTCACAATCATCATCATCATCATCGTCATCATCTACAGGAACAGCAACAGCAACAACAGCGACAATTACAGGAGCGGGCAATTTCTCTGAGCCCGATACGAGAACAGACCCGAGTACTCTTCAACAGGAGCTTATCTCCCTGTGACGTCAGCAACTCCAACAACAACAACAACAACAACATCATCATCAATAATGCCAACGATGACGTCATTCACAAAAACGACAATGACGACGACGCCGTTGACAACGATTATGACGACGATGAACGGGCTAACAGCGTCTTGCATCTAAGTAAAGTCGGTGATGACGACGACGATGATGATAATAAAGATGATGATGACGATGTTAATGATGGTGATGACAAGCACTCGCATCATCTTCGTCTTCGTCATCATTTCCACCATTCCCGTCGTCGTGATCGCCGTATGCTACAAGAAAGACCACAATCACAACAACTTCAACAACAACAACAACATCCACAACCACAACAACATCAACAACAACTTCAACAGCAACAACAACTCATTTTCAACTCGGCCGATCTTCAAACGGCTCTCGACGACAAAAGTTCAACAGTTGACAATCATCATCACAGTCAGCACAGCCATCATTACCATCACCAGCAACATCAGCAGCGACTTCTTAGTCATCATCATCAACACCACCATCCTCAGCAACATCATCATCATCATCGTCCTCCTCCTCTTCATCATCCCCTCATCATGCCGAGGTGTGAATTTTGTCTGGAAACGATTCAGTCCAAGGGTGCCAGTGACTTAATGGAGTGCGAAAGAATGCTAAAAATAGATCACTGAGACAAGTCGGGTTTTTTTTTAAATATTTATTTATTTATTTATTTATTTATTTATTTATTTATTATTTATTTATTTATTTATTTATTGATTTATTTATTTATACATTTTTGTTATTATTAAATTAACTTAAATTAAATATTAGAAATGTATATCGTTTTATTTAGCTATTGGCGCCATTTTCAGACGATCGGGCATTTTCGTCTGCCCGGTTTGTGCGGATGAATGTTGTTTATTTCAGGCGGAATAAAAAGTACATGTTTTACCGTTTGCTTTTGGCTTTCGAGTTAATCTGAAATTTCGAAAATGAATAATTTATTAATTTTTTAATTTAATCTTTTCTTTTTATTTTAATGTTATAAATATTTAAAATATCGTAAATAATTTAAAAAATTGAAATTATTACAACCTGCAAAGTCAAGAATTCTACATTTTGAAAATGAAATTCATTCGTCTCATAAATATTTAGAAAACATTTGTCATCTAAATGTTTTAAATATTGCAAAATTATTATAAATATTTTAAACATTTAGTAAAAACAATTTTATTTACTACGAGCAAATGTAGTTACACATCAAATAATATTTTATTATTATATTAATATATTATAGAATAATATATTAAATATTTATTCTTTTATTAATAATTATAAATATTTATTATAACCAGATTTATTTATCCCTCAACTAATTGTAAATACTTATTCTAAGCAAGTATAATTATTCCACTAAAAATTATAAATATTTATTTAATTGTTCCCTACAATCAGATTGAACTCCCAACTCATCTCATCTTCCCCCTCCAGAGGAAAAGCGCGAAAAGTTAATTTTTCGCGCGCTCATCCATCAACGTCTGCTTTTCTTTCGACGATGTGACGTCACTTTTGACATCACAAGACAAGTCACGATGACGTCATTGCACCGCGTGACCGGAACTTGATGGGAGTGTAATGAAATTGAGGGAGGGCTTGTTTGCATTCAATTAGCGTGCTAAACAATTAGGAACTGGTGATGATGACGACAACGATGATGACGACAACGATGATGACGACATTGATGATGACGACAACGATGATGACGACAACGATGATGACGACAACGATGATGATGATGACGACATTGATGATGACGACAACGATGATGACGACAACGATGATGACGACAACGATGATGACGAAACGATGATGACGACAACGACGATGACGACAACGATGATGATGACGACAACGATGATGACGACAACGATGATGACGACATTGATGATGACCACAACGATGATGACGACAACGATGATGACGACAACGATGATGACGACATTGATGATGACGACAACGATGATGACGACAACGATGATGATGATGACGACAACGATGATGATGATGACGACATTGATGATGACGACAACGATGATGACGACAACGATGATGACGACAACGATGATGACGACAACGATGATGACGACAACGATGATGACGAAACGATGATGACGACAACGATGATGACGACAACGATGATGACGACAACGACGATGACGACAACGATGATGACGACAACGATGATGACGACAACGACGATGACGACGGCTTGTATGATTGAGGATTGCAATGATTTATAAATATTGCGCACCTGTTGTTCTAAAAAGTTTTGTAAGTATTATGTATTATCAAAAGTATTATGAATCCATTTATCATTTAAATTATGAAATGCACCTGGGCTGAAATTTCTTAATGTGGGCTTTTAAGATCACGAAATTATTTTCGAATCATTCCAAAAGCAGAACTTTATTAATTCGCCGAATGATCGTCATTTGTGAAAACTTAAATCTAAAATGCGAATTTTGTTTAACATTTCGTTAACATTATTGCAATCAATTTGATTATCAACTAAATTATTTTAAAAATAAAATAACACTCCACAACATAATAATTCATCGGCATGTCAACAGAATTTAAAAAAAAAAACAAAATTGGGCGTCCACCCAGCCATTCAAGTAAGTACTCTTTCAATCATGTAAATCTCCCGATCAATCGTTCAATCACTCAAGCGAGACCAATCAGCGGATGATATTCTTATCTCAAAGATGGTTGAAATGCCTGCTGCGGATGTAATGGATTGCAGTCTCAATGGAAGATCGATGGACAGGTGGATGGATGGTTGAATGAAAAATACATGAGGTCATGCTTCAGTGAACTGATAAATTGCTAGATAACTGAACATGGAGATAAGAATTTCAAGACAATGGACTGTTTTTTTTTTAATTTTTTTTGTTATTCGAATATAATGAAAAAAATTCATGACTGTAAAAGCCTTCATTTCAATCAAAAAAAAAGCTAATTGAAACTAATTATTATAATATATCTAACTAATTATATAATATATCTAACTAATGATATAATATATAACTAATTATTATAACATATCCAATAGTCAAAATATTAATAATAAAGAGGCAACGACCCTCATGACTTTAGACTAGTACCAACAAAAAAATCATCTCCTCAGGTTGTGCGAGGGTTTGTCCCTCCCTTCCTCATTTTGGAAAAGCTGAAACGACATCCCTGATTAACATGTAAACTTAATTAAACTCATTTAAGTAAACAGTTTGAAATAGTTCGTCATCTTCTTAAATGATTAAATAAATTTTATTAAGTAACTCTTAAAAATCTAACATTATATTTCTGAGTGACTATTCGGCAAGACATTATTAATTCCTCTCGCATTTCAATTTCAATCGTTTTAATAAAGTTGAACATTTTTTGTCATTCAGGTTAAATAAAAACAAAAATATCTGCTATATTATTAAAATTATTAGCTCGTTATTTAAAAAATCGCGAAATTTTTAATTTCACATCTCTGAACTTTTAAATACTGAACTTTTGAACTTTTAAACTCTCGAACTCATAAGATATTTTAAATTAAAAACATTCATACTTTGGAACGGTGTCGATTCAAAAAAGGTCCACAAATGTATTTTTTATTATTATTATTATGTTCTTTATCAGTTTGTCATTCGTTCAACAAATTCTTATAGTCAATCGACTATTTAATCGATTTAAAAAAATTGTATCAACTTTTAAGATGTGCAAAACTATATAGCGCCATATGCACAGCGTCAGAGGCGCTTCTTAAAACCATTTATATAGCGCACCTTCCCAAGGGCCAGTGCAGGCTGGGTTTCGAACACGACACATTACGACTGCTGCCATTCCCGCCTTATGGAGGCACGTATCCCATTCGGCCAACCTTCATGCTACTAGCGGATAAAAAGTATTTTACTTCTGGCGAGCATATCGTAATTATTTGTAATATTAATGTGATCGTAATTCTCTTTAAAAAACAATAAATTCAGTAAAACTGGACAATCCTTTTACAAATATTAAAATTGAAATTATCTCAAAATTGCATTTTACGTTTCATTCTATATTTGCGATGACGAGAGGCTCAAACCTACTGCCATCCAACGTTGATTGCGAAAGAACGGAACCCTTCCTAGAGCTCTGAGAGTGGTTCCTTCAGAAAAAAAAAATTAATTAAAAATAAAAGTTAATACCATGATAAGGTAATTTAAAAACTAATAAAATTATAAAAATTGAATTTTGAAGAACTTCTGAAATTTAGTAACATTTAGAAATTAATATTTTATTCGTTTAAATTAAAAAATGTGAAATTTATTAGCCACCCGGCGATAATTCATTATCGCTTTCAGAGGAACACAATGGGGCGTCATTTATCCTAAGGGTTTTCCAAAACACTTGAAATTATTAAACGAATAAAAAATTATTATAACTCTAGTTAATAATCCAATACTGTAAAAATAATTAGCACTGTGTTTTCGGAACCTTGTATAGACAGTTAAAATAACCTAGTAATATTAATATTAATATTAAACATAAATAACATAAACAATGTATAAATAGCAATAATATTTAGGTTATTAACAATATTTACAATTATTGTTATTATTATTTAATTACACCGACATAAATTCATACTTGCCATGAAAGTCCAGATATCTCAAGCAACTGGGCCAATCATGGGAAAAAAAATTAATCTGCACATGCATCCGGCTAAAATAGTATTTCCACATTTTAATCTTTTAAACTCAAAATAAAAATTTTAATTTAAAATTTAATAACTTTTCAGTAGAAAAACACGGGAAATTAATCTCAAAGTGTTTATGACCCCTTCGATGACGATGACTAAAAAAAAATTATGCGATGATTGCTCTGATAATAATACATTAGACAATTTGATATCATATTTTACTATGTTGTTATTATTGTTTTTATTATTACATCTATTCGTTCATCAATCCATCCAGTCATCCATTCATCTATCCAATCGCTCACGAAATGGAAGAGAGCAGCATCTACTTTTTCCTAAACCATCCATCCATCCATCCATCCATCCATCCATCCATCCATCCATCCATCCATCCATCCATCCATCCATCCATCCATCCATCCATCCATCCATCCATCCATCCATCCATCCATCCATCCATCCATCCATCCATCCATCCATCCATCCATCCATCCATCCATCAATCCATCCATCCATCCATCCATTCATCCATCCATCCATCCATCCATCCATCCATCCATAAGGAATGAATTTCAAGAGCAATTCCACTCAGCTCAGCTTTAATGGATGAAAAACTTTCAGTTCCATCCAGTTAACGACAGCCACCTACTCAGCTACTCATCCATGCGTTGTCATGGTGAATGAAGTGCACTTCGGCATGTGGTACTGGGGAGGAACTGCGCCGGTGAGAAAAACATCTCCAATCGATTGTTCATACCTGTGCTACTTTTTTGTGCTACAGTTTGATGACGACGACGACGATGATGATGATGATGATGATGATGATGATGATGATGATGATGATGATGATGATGATGATATGATGATGATGATGATGATGATGATGATGATGATGATGATGATGATGATGATGATGATGATGATGATGATGATGATGATGGTGGTGGTGGTGGTGATGATGATGATGATGATGATGATGATGATGATGATGATGATGATGAT
>JAJTWR010000481.1:1910000-1917500 GCA_021613335.1 Whitmania pigra
GCCCGGCGTCAAAATAGCCCAGGACGGAAAATCCCGTCAAAATGGCCCCGTCAAAATAGCCCCGACAAAACCGCCCGGCGACAAAATAGCCCAGGACAAAACAACCCGGCGACAAAATAGCCCGGCGACAAAATAGCCCCGACAAAACAGCCCTGTCACCAGGGTCGGACTGGCTTAAAAAACCGGCCCGGGAAATTTTATTTAACTCCTACTTTGATCAACTTAAACATAAGAAACACTAGAGTCTAAAATTTCTATTCACTATTAACTATTATAACAGTTTTTTCATCGTTTCACTAGTCGATGCTAAAACATCAATGATTTCATTGTTATTGATTCTTGGAAAAGAGTCTTTCTCACAAGACATCAGCATGAATGATCTTGATGAAAACGACCTCTCACAAGCAACTTGTGATGAGGATAATGTCAACACAAATTTGTAAGCCAGATACAAATTTGAATAAGCAAGACTATGCAAATTAAACTTCTGGAGAACAATAATAACAACAAACAATACTCAAAACGGTCAAAGCATTCAAGCCACTAATTTCGAATTAAATTTTGATTCAGTTTCACAACATTTTTAAAAAATACTTTGACATGGAGTTATCGTGGGGCTATAATGACGGGGCTATTTTTTCGCCGGGCTATTTTGTCGCCGGGTTGTTTTGTCCTGGGCTATTTTGTCGCCGGGCTATTTTGTCGGGGCTATTTTGACGGGGCCATTTTGACGGGGCTATTTTGTCTTGGGCTATTTTGACACCGGGCTGTTTCGACGGGGCTGTTTTGCCGGGGCGGTTTTGTAGGGGCTGTTTTGTCTTGAGCTATTTTGACGCCGGGCTATTTTGACGGGGCTGTTTTGTCGGGGCTATTCTGTCGCCGGGCTGTTATGACGGGTCACCGTTTTATTTATATATATATATATATAGATATATATATTATACATTTTATTTTATATCTAATATATACATAACATCATCTTTACCAAATCACATTAAATTAATACTTGTCATCAAAATCATGACCACAACAAATCACTCCAACGAAACACTATTCCTCGACTTTCACCATTTTCCACATTTGAAGGATTTTCCAAAAATAAAGACAACATCGACTTCTGGAATACTAAAATTATAATCATTGGCTTCGATGCGAAATTTGTTTTCTTCAGCTGATTACAATGCTTCTCATAAAATATTAGTTCTAAAACTTACCTATTTAAATGTATAAATTACATTTACATAAATATAATGATGCTAATTATTAACAATTATTTAGTACATTATTATTATTATTATTATTATTATTATTATTATTATTATTATTATTATTATTATTATTATTATTATTATTATTATTATTATTATTATTATTATTATTATTATTATTATTATTATTATTATATTATTATTATTATTATTATTATTATTATTATTATTATTATTATTACTGATTTTATTTTAACACGGAAGCTTCCGTATTAGATGTAAATTGTTTCAATTCTTCGAATTGTGAATTAAAATCTTGCGTCATAAAATAATTTCCTCGCAACGTAATTTTACCGATGTCATTTTATCTTTTTGGATTTATTTAAACAATTGTTTTAGCATTATTTAATATCTAAAAGATTAAAATTAAAATATTTAAAAGATTAAAATATAACAAAACCGCAAACAAAAAATATGAATAAAACATTTTCAAATAAATTTCATGCCATTATCGATTCGTAAGGTAAGCCATGTTTGTCACGTGTCTATCAAGCAGAGGTCATTATTTAGGGTTCATTTGAGTTCATGTGAGTTGATCTTCAAGGAACATTTGTTCGAAATTGTTCGATATATTCTTCCTGCACATTAAATAATCAGTTAATCAAAAAACAAAAACAAGATTTCAATAATATTATTAACTGATCTATTGTATAACAACAATACAACTAATTCAACAAATTAAGTTTTAAATAATCAAAAATATTTGTTAACAAATTATCCAGAGAAGCAGTGAAGGAGCAAAAGACATGCAAAATCTGGGCACGTTTTGAAAGCCAAAGATATTAAATCGAGCAGCAACGAAAGTGCCATAGAATAAAGATGCTTCCATAGATAAGTAATCAACATGGCGGACAGGAGAGCGTTAACCTGCGTAACGACCTTTCGAGGCTGAGTTCAAAGTTGATGCTGTTGTTCATGATGATGATGATTATGATGATGATGATGATGATGATGATGATGATGATGATGATTTTTAAATGTTTGTGAATATTTTATAAATCGTTTTTAAATAAAAAATGCGTCAACTAAATAATTTATTTTATGAAAAAGAAAAACTTATTCAATTTCATAAGATGATGTTGTTGTAAATCTTGTAGTAAAGGGTTGATTTTGTAGAAGCACGTTTCCTTGCCATTTGTAGTCAAAACCCAACGTTTATAACTCTTTTCATACTCTCCCAAGCACCCAAGTACTCATTCATCTATTCACTCAGTCACTCACTCACTCAGTCACTCACTCACTCACTCACTCACTCACTCACGCAGTCCCTAATGCATTCATTCACCGATCAATCATGCGTGCATCGATTCATGTTATTAAAAATGCTCTCTAACGAATCTCTAGGAATGTCTTCCTGAGCAGTGGCTGGTCGTTAAAGCACCACAAAGGGCTGCCTCTCAATTCGCCTTCAAACGTAATCTACTTCGCCATCTCCACGTTTTGGTGCAAAACTGATGGACAGTTTATCGACAGCATTCACGGATTCGAAAACTTGTGTCTCTCAATTCGTCTGACACATTTCCCGCTGCCTCCGACAATAAAAATTGGCGATTTAAAAAAAAAAAGATAATAAGAAAGCGTCTGCTAGTTAATGGGATGGAGTTGAGAATGAATTGTCCCGGCAGTGTTTTTTTGGATGATGGTTCCCGATAATGATTGTGATAATGATGTTGCTGATGATGATGATGACAACGATGATGACGACGATGATGAGGATAGTAAAAAAAAAAAGGTTAATAATTACCGGGAATGGGTTTTATCAAAAAGGACATATTCTGCAAAAATTACTTATAAAAAGATTAGAATTTTAAATTATATTTTATGTATTGTTACGAATATTTAATTTAAATTTATAAAGAATAGTTGTCAAGTGCTAACTTGATTTATGCATTTTGTGTAAAATATTTTTTATATTTTAAATTTGAAAGTGTTAAATTTATTGCTAAAAACATTTGAATAATCCGGACTGATTTTCTGTTAAAATCTCGATTTGTTTCCTAGTTCAACTTGTTTTCCATTGTTTTATAATTTTTATTGCAATCTAAAACAAATTTATTGTATATATTATTCCATGCTTTTTTTTTAGAAAATTTGAAAAATAAACTCGAAAAAACTTTATTTAAAAAATTTATTTCTTATTCACCTGCATGTTTATTTTCCACTTGAGGGAGCAATTTAAGCGAGGCTTTGAATTTTAAAATAATCAAATGATCAAGCACATTCCCATGCTGGTTATTATTATTATTATTATTATTATTATTATTATTATTATTATTATTATTATTATTATTATTATATTATTATTATTATTATTATTATTATTATTATTATTATTTCTTAAAGTCCTTTTTAAAATGTTCGTCATTTTCAGTTTAAGATTTCTAGGCATCATCATCGTCATCATCATGATCATCTTGAAATAAAAAATTGCAATTTGACTTCCAAACGAAGACAGAAGAAGTTATTAAAAGCGGATTTCCTGTAAAATGATTTATTAAAACTCCCGTGGAAATATTTAAAAAATTAAATTTAAAATCTCGGCAAATTTAACAACATGAATAAATTTGAATGATTATGCACTAAGCTCCTCGTCAAGCAGTAATTTGATTGTAACTTTTACGTGGCAGAAAAATGCAATGCAATTTGTTTTGTCATAAGACGCTTGAACGTTAGTTCATGAAGATCTTAGTATGAAGTTGAATGAGTGAGTGAGTGAGTGAGTTGAGTGAGTGAGTGAGGAGTGAGTGAGTGAGTGAGTGAGTGAGTGAGTGAGTGGAGTGAGTGAGTGAGTGAGTGAGTGAGTGAGTGAGTGAGTGAGTGAGTGAGGTGAGTGAGTGAGTGAGTGAGTGAGTGAGTGAGTGAGTGAGTGAGTGAGTGAGTGAGTGAGTGAGTGAGTGAGTGAGGAGTGAGTGAGTGAGTTGAGTGAGTGAGTGAGTGAGTGAGTGAGTGTGAGTGAGTGAGTGAGTGAGTGAGTGAGTGAGTGAGTGAGTGAGTGAGTGAGTGAGTGATGAGTGAGTGAGTGGAGTGAGTGAGTGAGTGAGTGAGTGAGTGAGTGAGTGAGTGAGTGAGTAAAATTAGGAGGTGTTGAAATGTTGTCTTTCTGAAATAAATGAATGGTTTCAGTGACCCTCATTTGCGCTTGTCTCCTGCCAGTGAGGGATTTGAAAGTCTCAACCAATCAGCAGTCGTTTGACTTCAAACTCCTGGGTGTCTTTCCCACTATTTACTTTCTGATGAATTTTTGAATATTTACAAACTAAAAGAACAAATAGGAATCCGAATTTGAACTGAATTTGAATTGATTAATATTGTTGATAATAAATATGATGTTAATAATATTATTAGTAATAGGAATAAAAATATAATTATATTATATTAAATTATATATATTATATATATTTTATAATTACATTAAATATTATTATTATTATTATTATTCCTGCCTCATTAGACATTATTCAAGGATTTGTTATCTGGATGCAGTGGACGTATAATTCTTATTAGCAACGACATCCTTCCTTTTGATGAAAGTTTTAAAAAGTAATTAAATTTAAATTTACGACTTGCTCAGACAACAACACAAAGATGGAATAATTTTCGAGAGCAATCTTAGGGAATGAATCGCAAAAAAATGGAAACAAGAAAATAAATATATGATAAGTGTAAAAAAATAGGTATAAATAAATGTTAAGATATAAATAAATGATAGAAGCAAATAAATTTTATAATAAATATATGTTAATGATAATTAATTGTTTACGATTAACAAATTTTAAAACTAGAGAAATAATTAATAATAATAGTTTTATGTTTGCGAATTCTTAACAATCAACAACAACATCATCAGCAACAACAGCAACAACAACAACACAACAACAACAACAACACAACAACAACAACAACATCAGCAACAACAACACCAATCCCCCAAACCAAGTAAATCAGCCGGTAAGAGCAGGGCTGTCCAATGCCCGTTAGTTGGTGGCGAGCGCGTACCATACATCGTCACGTGGGTGGTCCTCCACAAAACATCTGGAATAGGCTTCTCTTCTTCTCAGATCGATAAAGTTTTCTCGATTCCTGAGCGAACGAATCAGAAAATATAATATATATATAATATTAATTTTTTTGTCTTTTGTTATCAACTTAATATTTTTTTTTCCGTATAAATATCTGAAGAATTCTTTGAATATTCTCGTGAATATTTGAATATTATAATATCAAAAAATAGAGAATAGACGTTTTTGTCTATTTTTTTCTTTTTTAGTTTTGAAGAATTGTTTTCAAATTGAATAGTATAAAACAAAATTTTTTTTGTTTGTATCCCAAAAAATATTTTTATATATATCATAAAAGAATATTAAGAGTGAAATTTAAATCGAACAAATTGACATTCCCGAGACGAGTCAAAGTGGAGATTGAATTGTATCTTGCGCGACATTTGAACTTTGAACTCTCAACATTCTAAGGTCACGTGATTCCAGTGGTGGTGATGATGATGATGACGATTACGAATAGGGAGGTTAGTTCATTCGTTTGGAATTAATAATTAAATAATTAAATAATGCGTCAATGCAGGTGAACTTAATTGAATCCTTTGATCATCAACATTTTTTTTGCCTTTTTGTGTTTCGAAATGTTTCGAAAAAATATTTTTTGGTCTGCAGCTTCGATATTTTGTTTCGCTTTTAATAGAAAAATTTAATTTTCTCAAAAAAATTCAGAAAATAAATTCCTAGCTGTAAAAATCTAATGTTTCACAATTCCATCTTTCTTCAAGAAGATTCTGAGCCGAGATGATGATGATGATGATGACGACGACGACGACGATGATGATGATGATAACGGTGACGACGATGATGCTGATAACGATGACGATGACAATGATGATATTTACAAAACGATTCGAAATGCAATTATTGCATAGCATTTTCGTGATATGGAACACTTGGATATAAACATTCGTAAATTTGAAAGTATATAAAATACATTAATGATAACTGTAATGATATAAAATATTTGTTCCTTAAGCAATAATTTATTTTGGATAATAATAATAATAATAATAATAATAATAATAATAATAATAATAATAATAATAATAATAATAATAATAATAATAATAATAATAATAATAATAATAATAATAATAATAATAACAATTTACCAACACTAACTAACCTACAAAGACTAAATCATCACTCCACTAATGCAAACGTACAACACAATAACACAACATAACTGCTGGAATCTTTTCCAGTCAGCGCGTAACTTCCGCCTTCGACATCAATCTTCTTGATTCGCAGGTTCCGTGTTCAACTCCCATTAAGCGCAGATCTCGACCGGATCACATGACCGGGGATGCAACTCCAGTTGTCATAACGTTCTTCCACTCCTCCGTTGGCACGCAAAGCGATCGTTTAATCCGTGGTGGATTCATTAGCCTGGAATTTCCTTGTTTTTTCTTTTATCTTCTTTTCTCTGTTTCCGATGTTTGTAGTTCCCCACATCAGAGGGCATGGGCAGGGAGTGTGGGGAGATGGCCACCTGAGAGATTGATCTCACCTGTGCAACAATCAAGACGGCAATCTCGTCTTTTCTTGTGAAGGCAGTTTCACCTGATTCAATCAATCTCAATCAACCTGGAAAGAATGATTGGACGGAGTTTAAAAGAGTCTTTATTTCTTACAATTTCAGTTTAAATTTAAGTCCGACTTTAGTTCGTAGTTCGGAATCGATAACAACAATAAAGCAAGTCACAAAGTGGTTACAACAGATAACAAAACAAGTATGTATCACAAGTTGTTACTAGCAACAATGTATCCAGTAACTACGGCAGACGACAAAGAGCTGTAAAAACCGAAAGTACAACGTTAGTTTTTTTTTTGGAAAACAATCGACCAGTGTTCCAGTGGAGCAGAGGAAGGTGGAAAAACAGCTCCAACTCCGCACGTGGAAATACCGCATTCTATCCACGGCCGAAAACAGGATGCACGGGGCGAATTACATTTTTACTCCTTCCGTCACGTTATGCGGTCGTTATTATAAATAATGCTATGACGAATGTTCGACCACCCTGTCTATCTGCCTGGACGGGTCTTTCATTGGATGAATGAATGAGTGAATGGATCGGTGAATGGACTAATGAATTGTTAGGTGAATGGACGATTGGATTGACCGTATGAATGAATGAATGCACTGGAAGGAGTGGGTGAATGGTGCCGTGAATGCG
>JAJTWR010000481.1:1922500-1947500 GCA_021613335.1 Whitmania pigra
TAATAACCAGTTAGTTAATGGTTAATTGGTTAATATTTAATAAATTTAATATTTAAGTAAATATTTCAAACATTCATTAATTATGGAGAAATAAACTTTTCAACCTAAAATCAAATCCAAGTTTTGATTAAAGTCCAATAATTATATTAAAGTTCATCAAAAGAAAGAATTCAGCTCATCTAAAAAACAGGAGGTCATTGAAAAGGTTAGGGATGGGTGGCATTCATCACCTTTGACATGCGTGAAGAAAGTCTTTAAACTTTCATCACCTGCTCAATTGAATTGCCTCACTTTCTTTAAGAGGCATTTGTGGCCTACCATCTCCATCTTCTCCTCCATCCATCTCTCCATCCATCCATCCATCTGTCTATCCATCAACCCCGCCATCCATCTCTCCATCCATCCATCCGTCCATCCATCCATCCGTCCATCCATCCATCCATCCATCCATCCATCCATCAATCCATCCATCCATCCATCCATCCATCCATCCATCCATCCATCTATCCAACCATCCATCCATCCGTCCATCCATCCATCCATCCATCCATCCATCCATCCATCCATCCATCCATCCATCCATCCATCCATCCATCCATCCATCCAATCCATCCATCCATCCATCCATCCATCCATCCATCCATCCATCCTCCATCCATCCATCCATCCATCCATCCATCCATCCATCCATCCATCCATCCATCCATCCATCCATCCATCCATCCATCCATCCATCCATACATCTGTCTATCCATCTATCCAACCATGAATCGGTTCAACTATCCATCCGTCCATCCATTTTCCAAGCAAAATACTTTCATTTAAGGAAGTTGCATACTTAAAAATATAAATACAAGGAAAATTAGCAAAATTAAACTGCTTAATCAAATTCGTTGCACGAATTCTCTTCGTTAATTTTCCTTTCCTTTTTCTGAGTCCGTAATAAAGGGGATGATGCCGATGATGATGATGATGACGATGATTATATTGATCATGTTGCAATGATCTCGCTAGTCTTCATCAATTTATCAAAAATGTTCACCATAATTTCTTTTGCTGTTATAATAATGATAATAGATCATTATTATTGTTATTATTATTATTATTATTTTATTATTATTATTATTATTATTATTATTATTATTATTATTATTATATTATATTATTATTATTATTATTATTATTATTATTATTATTATTATTATTATTATTATTATATTATTATTATTATTATTATTATTATTATTATTATTATTATTATTATTATTATTATTATTATTTTTATTATATTATTATTATTATTATTATTATTATTATTATATTATTATTATTATTATTATTATTATATTCTTATTATTATTATTATTATTATTATTATTATTATTATTATTATTATTATTTATTATTATATATTATTATTATTATTATTATTATTATTATTATTATTATATTATTATTATTATTATTATATTATTATTATTATTATCATTGACAATAATAGTTTGCACCATATTTAGAAGGGCGTTTACCGTTTATAACACGTGATTGATGGATGAGTGATGCCAACTGTGTCATTCTATCATGATTCCATGTTGGTGGAATAGGAATGAACTTTCTTTCTTTTCCCTCAATCCGTTCATCCATCCATCCATCCATCCATTAGTTCGTCGGTCTTCGGCCCGTTCATTAATTATTTTATGTATTAATATTGTAAGTAATGTTTTTATTATATTTAATGTTTTTTATTATAATTAATGTTTTTATTATAAGTAATGTTTTTATTATAATTAATATTTTTGTTATCGTCATCATCGATATAATTCTAAATATCACTTTCATAAATAAACATTTTTAATCGTAATACATGAGTTATCGCTTCCCTTCCTACATAGTATTGTATCTTCGCATCACCATGGAAGAATTCGCCAAACGTTGCCATGACAACGTTTTTGGCGCCAGTTCGGCATGCGTGTAAATAAAATACCACGAACACGGGCGACAAGATGGATTGTTAAGGAATTGAATAAAGTAGAGAAAAATGATATAACATCGACAAAGTGTAGATTGATCCAGGTGTATAGATCCAGGTGAAATTGAGTGCATGCATTCATTCATTCATTCATTCATTCATTCATTCATTCATTCATTCATTCATGCATTCATTCATTCATTCATTCATTCGTTCGTTCGTTCGTTCGTTCGTTCGTTCATTCGTTCATGCACAGGCGAGAGATATCTTTAAAAGTAAATGTATGGATCTTTACAATGGTTTACAAATCACCCTTCTTGGCACTGTATATAAATTATTCCGGCGGATGACACGACGAAAATAATTTTGAAATGTTAAAATAATAACAAAAACAAAGAAATAATAATATTAATGGGTTTTAATAAAAAATTGAAATTGAATTAAAAAATGTAATTCATGAATATTTCCACTTAAGACATTTCAATAAAGCATCTTTATCCGCCATCGCATCTCAAGAACTCCGAAAAATCTTTCAAATAAATTTCCAAATGCATTTTCCTTTCAATTTTTTGTTAATAGTGCTTTAAATAAATTCAATTTTTGTAAGAACAAATTATACGTTTTTTTTTAATCCGGCAGAAAGTAAATGATGAAAGTAGCTGGAGTCAGCGTCGCCATCATCAGAGGTATAAGTTGCTGTCTAAATCACCATCAATGGCAATCATCATTACCATCACTACCTTATCGTTATCATCATCATCATAGCTATCACTCACCTTCACCGTCACCGTCGCAGTCATCGTCATCGTCATCATCATCATCATCTCCATTGCCATCATTATCCAGGTGATGGGCATCTGGATTGACCTCGACATTAGGCATTAGGCGTTATAAGCACAATGCGAATCCGGCTCGTAGTTTGTCGTTTGAACTTCAAATGCCAAAGAAATGTCATTAACAGGATTTTTAAAAATAAATGCAATTTTGAAGCAAGAATGCCAAAAATGTGTATAATATGGCTTCCATTTGCCTTTAAAAAGAAAGAAATAGGAAAGAAAATACAGTAAATATTCGAAACAAAACAAAGAAATGTCCGCATTTGTCACAATTTTGAAATTTCCTGATTTATCGCCCGCCAAAACCTGACCACAGAAACATAACCGCCATTTTTCACTTGAAAATTTATGTGGCGCCGTTCCCAGAAAAAGATGGAGTGAGAACAGTTTCTTTATTTATTTAAATTTATTATATGTTATTTCATTAAAACATGATATATTTAATTAATTATTTTATAATTTATTTAATATAAATTTATTTAATTTTTAATTAATTAATTTAATGTTTAATTAATTTAATTAATTTATATTTAATAAATTTAATATTAATATATTTATTTTTTATAATGAATGCATTACAAATTATCGACAATGACTTTGTTCGTGTAATTAATTAATTATGTAACCTATAAGTTGATTTAATAAAGATTAGTTATAATTGATTTAAGATGATTAGCTATTAAATTAAATTTAACATTAATATCGATATATTGAATATCAGATATTTAAATTAATTATGAATTATTATAATTACTATGGTTATTATCGACATCATCATCATCATATGACGTCGTCATCATCATCATCATCATCATCATCACTGAAGCATCCTGTCAAAAAGTTGAAAAGTGACTTTAAAAGTCAGAACAGAGCAGACGTTTAGTACGTGGAGGGAAATTTAAGAGGCACCTAATGTTCAGACTAAAGACGACGACGACGATGATGATGATGATGGTGATTATTGTGATGATGATTATGATGACAATGATGATGATGATTGTGATGAAGATGATGATGATGATTATGATGACGATGATGATGATGATGATTATGATGACGATGATGATGATGATTATGATGACGATGATGAGTATGATGTTGATGTCGATGTCGACTATCGATGATGTATTCTGTTCATCACGATTTCCAACCAGGACTTGAACACACCAACCATCGCTCAAACAGTTCCCCATTCTTCCAGCCCTCACACATGGTGGCAGCGTTGGAAACAAAACCATCAGTTAGTGCTTCTGCGAGAATTGGAGCAGATGCTAAAGTTCTGGTAGGGCCAGAACAACAACAAGAATAACAACAATGACAGACACGTTTGCAACAATTGCAACAATTGCAGCAACAACAACAACGACGACTACGGTGGCGCCTAAACAACGGCGTATTACGTGTTTTACGAGTAAACTGATATAAATCGATATTTTTCGTCGCCTGGCAACAGCAAGAGCAGGCTTAAATATTTGCTTAGAAATTTACGGCTTGACGAGATGAGTGGAATGTTTGAATGTTTGAATGAATGAACGAACGAATGAATGAATGAATGAATGAATGAATGAACGAATGAACGAATGAACGAACGAACGAATGAACGAACGAACGAACGAGTAAATGTCTGAGATGAATTCATTCACTGCTAATTCTTTTTAGGGCTTTCATACATGATTGGCAAATGACTCTATTGTAACTGATATCTATTATAATGGATTAAAATTCTAATGAGGCAATATTTTCAAAAATAAACTTCAAATTGAGTTTTAAAAAATCTGCAAATTATTTTCTAATAATTATGAAACAAATTGACCTACAATTTTTTAATAATTATTTTTAAAATGATTTAATGATTAGAAATAATATTATAATTCTTAAATTTGTATTTGCAAAGAATACATATTTATTTATTCACATATATTTTTCTGTTATCAAAGAGACAAATTTCCTATCAGTTTGTTCAGCATTGCTTCGATTATTCCTTCTAAAAAACAACATTTGTATTTTTATTATTGATATTATACTTTTTTGGCATTTATTTATTTTATTGTTGTTGTTATTTGTTGGTCTTTATTTTTATTCTTATTATTGTTGTTTATTTTTATTATTGTTGTTGTTTATTTTATTATTGTTGCTATGTTTTGTTTCCCTTTTTCTACAACCCAATAGGGAGGCCATTTCGATTTCATCGGCTTGATTTAGTCCCGCCATAAAACGGTAGCATTAATGCACTTAGCATCAAATATCGATTGAATTGATAAACTGTTTCTCTGAACGGATGGGTGCCTCCGAGTGAATTGTGAAATTCAAGAATGCATGCCGAGTGAATTGTGAAATTCAAGAATGCATGCCGAGTGAATTGTGAAATTCAAGAATGCATGCCGAGTGAATTGTGAAATTCAAGAATGCGTGCCGAGTGAATTCATAATTCTGTGCGCGGACTATTTGGTCGAATGAATTGAAGCTATAAGAGTTGAATTGGTGCATCAATTCAGTCAAAGCTCGGCCAACGGAGTAATAGTATTAACAATTGATTAGTTGAAAAAATGTACGAACGAACGAACGAACGAATGAATGAATGATGAATGAATGAATGAATGAATGAATGAATGAATGAATGAATGAATGAATTGATGCAGACTGAATGGATCGGTGCATGAAAGCACGCAACGGACACACAAAACATAAGAAATGCTCGCCTCAATATTTCAACTCCATTGTCTTTTCCCTGTCGTCATTGTTGCAATAGTCTGCACAATGAGCCCCAATTATGTTCGCAACAAGAACATCGACTATAAAGATATCTTAAGCTTCCAACGACATCCTTACGTACGAACTTGTTGCGTGTCGCAATGTTGGTGCGCAGCAACAATTTGTTCGATTTGCAAGCTGAACTCACACGAATTTTGTTTCTCAATGTCGCTGGTAAGATAAAAAGAAAATTTAATATTTAAAATTAATAAAAATTATTGACAAATATTATTGACGGATGTTTAATTTTAGATCTGAAAGATTGTCATTTTCGTCGTTTTTAAATGAAAGTAATTTTTTTTATTTAATATTCATTATGAAAATGTTTTTTTAAAAAAAATATGAAAAAATTGAAATATTAATTATGAAAATATTTTAATAATAATTACGAGAGGTTAGAAATATGTATGTTATATTATATTTTTTAATCGAAAAATACATTCTTTTCAGCTAAAATTTTTATTTTCATATTTTCTTGTAAAATATGAAATATTTTAGTTCTGACGGACCTCAATCGCCGCAAAGATATTTCAGAAAACAGAATTTACTCATGATTTTGAAGCTAATTTGCCAATAATAAGTAAAAGTTTATTTAATTATGGAAGCAATTTATACCACATCTATAATTCAATAAATTTAATTTGAAAAACATTTTATCGAACAATTCCATTAGATAATAACAATGATGACGACTGTGATGATAACGAAAATGATGATCACGGCAATGATGGCGATGACGATGACGACGACGACGACGACGATGACGATGATGATGACGATCACGATCATGATTACGATGACGATGAAGATGATGATGGTGATGATGGTGGTTGTGGTTGTGACAACGTGTTATAATTACGGTGCCGTTAATGATAGCAGTTTTGATAAATGACTTCCGCATATGATTGTTCATTATTTTGTTTTAATTATAATTAATAACTATTATAATATGACAATATTAATGTGTACTATTAATAATAATAATAATATTATTATATAATAATAATATTATTAATATATATTGTTACTATTAATTAAGATCAATAGTAATATATTATTTTTATTCTAATTTTGAACAATAACTGTTTTAGTTTAAAAAAAAAATTAATTAAGATTTAAATGAGTATAATTAATAAAGAATCAAAAACTAATCACACAGTTTGTTTTAAATAAAAATAATTATTGAAGATATTTCAAAACATTAAATAACATACATGCCGTGAAATTTTTATTTATTTATTTATTTATTTATAACAAATTTGTGTTCAAATTGATCATCGGCCTATATTTATAAAAACATTATTTGTTGAAACATTTGAAATATTCTTGACAATTCTACATGTCGAAAAAAAATTTTAATGAGAATTTTTTAAATTTAAATTTAAACAAAATGGATATAATTTAATTTTAAACGACTTATATTTATTTTATGGAAATTTTGTGTGAATAATTCTTAATTTAAATGATTCATAAATAATTACTGTAAACAAAGTTTCTTGGATGAAATTTCATACTCCACATTAAAAGCTAAATCTAACTTTTCATTTTTCTTATAATAATTAAAAAAAAAATAATTGGCCCAATTTAAAATTTCGCAATAAATAATTAAAAATTCATTCTCTTCAAGGATTTCATTTTAAATTCTAAAGACTTTTCTAAGCTAATGATTCTTAGGCACGATTGCGTAAAATTTAAAACAACAACAACAACAAATAGAAGAAAACAGGACTCTTGTGTTCCATATTTGAGACATGCGTGTTTATTGAAGCGGAAACACTCGTCCATGCGTGGAGCATCGGAATGTCTTTGAACTGCAGACTTTCTCTTTTATTCTGGACTCAGAATTTTAGACAATTGAATGGGATTTGTTCGAGAATTGAAGACAATAGATTTGACAATAGATGGTTTGTTGATTAAACATTTTTTTATTATATTATTTTTATTATTATAAATGCAAATGTTGAATAATTATCGAAATAGTCAGATTACTTGTAAATGACTAAATTGTTAAATAATAAGACATAATAGTAATGATAAGCCAGATTATTAACTGTCGAATATTTATTTAAATAAATAAATTTTTCAATCTTTATTACAGTTTTTATTATTAACTAAATTACGTTAAGTGAAATAAATAATTACACGAAATAATTAAAACTCACCAAGTTATATGAATTTTTTGTTCTACTTGAATTATTAATGAAGATAAAAAAAATCTTAAAACCTTAAAATGCTAAGAAATCTATTTGAACTTTAGAGTGTTTAAATAATTTATAAAATTTCAATCAACTGAATAACCAAACAGAATATTTAAATAATATTTAAATTTCAAACTTAATATAAATTATATTTAAAAGTAAGCTTTAAAGCTATTTTACTCACAAAAGCAGATTGAATTTAATTATTTTAATTAATAATTTTGCATTCTGATTGAAAAGAAAGATTGAAAGATTGAAACAACATTCATTAAATGCAATTAATTGAAGCATTAAAATAATTTGTTAATTTTAATTATGGAAACAATATGTTTTTAAATGCAAATAATTTAAATAATATTTTATTAATAAAATTTGAATAATTTAATATTTTCTTAATACAATATTCGTCAAATTCAAATCACTAAAGCAACATTAGTCAAAAATTCAATTAAGCAAAATAATAGTTTTTAAAATTCAAATAAACTTAATCCAAATAATAAAAACCACTTCAATAGAATTTTCATCCCAGTTTCCCATTTTCATCTTCAGAAATTAATTTCTTTTATTTTAAAAATGTTCTCTTTTAATCGCGCAGAATCATTTGCATCCTGAAAGTTGTCAATGACTCAGCCTTATGGGGCCATTGGGCTTCTGCAACGTCAATAGCAGCCCCCCGTGGCACAATTTGTGTTTCTCTTGTGAAGGCCCAACCTGGTCTTTGTATGTTTCTGTGTGGCTTTGTATTAGTTTAATTCTTTTGGTAAGTATTTATGTGATGATTGTGGTGGCTATGATGATGATGGTAATAATAATGATAATAATCATAATATTAATAATATAATAGATATAATAATATAATATAATATAATATAATATAATATAATACCGGGTAATAATAATACAATTATTACGTTCATAGTATTAATAATAATAATAATAATAATAATAATAACAATAATAATAATAATATCGGATAATATAATTATTATGTTCATAATATTAATAATAATTATTATTGTTGTAATGCTCATTTTTAAGCGCCATAAGCGTCGGCGTCAAGGGCGCTCGAATTAGTATTTGAAGATGCTCATTTGTTTATGTATTTGTTTAGGATTCTGCTTTGTATTACTTATTCTTATTTGTATTTTGCAATGCTTTGTATTACTTATTGTTATTTGTATTTTGCAATGCTTTGTATTACTTATTCTTATTTGTATTTTGCAATGCTTTGTATTACTTATTCTTATTTGTATTTTGCAATGCTTTGTATTACTTATTCTTATTTGTATTTTGCAATGCTTTGTATTACTTATTCTTATTTGTATTTTGCAATGCTTTGTATTACTTATTCTTATTTGTATTTTGCAATGCTTTGTATTACTTATTCTTATTTGTATTTTGCAATGCTTTGTATTGCTTATTCTTATTTGTATTTTGCAATGCTTTGTATTACTTATTCTTATTTGTAGTTTGCAATGCTTTGTATCGATTTGTACTTCATTTTTCGATTTGTCTCTTTTTAAGCTTATTTGATTTAATGACTTTGTTTTCTGAACATTTTTAAGGGAATCGAACAATTTCTAGGAAAAATAAACATGTTTTTATGAACTTTGAAATAAGACAAGCTTTTCCGACGGATTTCTATTATAGATTTATTTTTTTTTTTTTTTATGTTTTGAAAGTTGGAATTCAAATCTACATTAATTCGAATAACCACGTAAAATCATTTAAAATCATTTTAATCGGTAGGTCAACGTTGAATGAAAATTAAAATGAGAATATCGTTAATTTAAACAAAATTAAATTCAATTCAGCAAAAAAACTACAATTTTATACGCAAACATGTTAAAGTAAAAAATAATTGGCTATTTATAACAACTAAATTAAGAATGATTTTTTTTAAATATTCCTAATTTCGAAAAAAAAAGAATTGAATTTGAGGCATTTATTGGTTGACTGAAAGCAAAAAAATCAAAATCTTTTATAGGCTTTAAAATAGTTTGATTGTGATTGTTTGGTTGATTTTGTAAATATTTGGGAGTAATTTAAATGGCTTAAAAATAATTCAGTATAAGTGCGTTTAATTTTAAATGCAATTAATTCAGAGAAATCTTCTCACGAAATGCCAATTAAAGTTGAATTTAATTTTTTAAAAACAAAATTATTAAAATTCAAACAAATTAACAATTGAATTCGTTTGTCTCCAAACAACTACAAATTTTTAATTAGAGAAAATTTAAAAAAGATTTAAATGTCTCATTATTTTTTAAATAATCATAATAATAATAACAATATCATATCAGACGGTTGTCTGAAAAATTCATATTTAATGACATATTGTTCAAAAGAATTTTTGAATATAATAATAATTTTAAACTGGAATTAGGGATTGCGAAATAAAAACGAAATCATTTGAATAAGGAAAAATTAAATGCTTTTAGTCAATATTGACTCTGAGATAATTTTAAAAATTCAGCAGAAAATCCTGCACGTGGTAACAATGTTTGATTTGGAAGCTCATGAAAGAAGAGATGCTCAAACATCCGTGAGGGCAGATTAGGGTCTGGATTAGATGGGGGCACCGATTCACCGCCCATTCACTCCTTCACTCACTCATTCACTCATTCACTTAATCATTCACTCACATGATCACCTACTGACTAATCCATTTGCTTCTTCTCAAACAAATAAATAAACATTTATTCAGATAAATAAGTTAAAAACTCTAGGCAAGGATTTAATGTCGGGAAATAAAATATTCAAAGTCATGTTTGGCTTCCCACGTTGAAATGGCCTCCCATAATTTCCTCTCTAGACTTTCATTACTATGTTCTTTCAATCTCCGGTGATGATGGCGATGACAATGATAGCACTTATAACGTCGGTTATCATCATCGTCATTGTCATAGTCATCGTCATCGTCGTCGTCGTCGTCGTCGTCATCGTCACCGTCATAGTCATCGTCATCGTCATCGTCATCGTCGTCGTCATCGTCAACGTCATCATCATCATCGTTATCGTCATCGCCATTATCACCATTGCATCTTAACAGCAGCCATCATTTGGCCATATTTTCTTCCAACAAAAACAAAATCCACGACTTCGAGAAAAATGTCCAAATTTCCTTTCGATCCCCCACTCCAAATTACAGGGTGGGTAGTTAATCACTCCACTCCAAATTACAGGGTGGGTAGTTGCTCATTCCACCCCAAATGATAGGGTGGGTAGTTATTCACTCCGGCCCTATAAACCTCTGTTCCATCGTTGGCAGGTCAATTATGAAAGAAGAACTGCAGCCTCTTCAAATTTTTTTTTTTGGAAAGAATTTTGAGATAATTAAGCTCTGCATCTTGACGTTGGCATTTGGCCGTAATTTCGTCTCATCTTTTTTTTTTTTTTTTTGACTCATTGGGTCAAGTCAAGTCAATTCATTGGCGGATTGCATATGTTAAACTGGTGAATTCATTGGTGAATTAGATATATTAAACTTGTGAATTCATTGGTGAATTGTATATGTTAAACTGGTGAATTCATTGGTGAATTGTATATGTTAAAATGGCAAATTCATTGGTGAATTGGTCATATTAAAATGATGATTTTATTAATTTCTTTATATATATGCAAAAATGCTGAATGCACCTGGGAATTGGAGTGGTGAACTTGACGAATTCAGTGGAACGAAAAGCACTTATTGTGAATTGATGAATTCATGTTAATTCCTTGCTCACTACATTAGATGCGGTCCGGATTTACTTCATTGAATTGTTGAGATAGAGCATCAGCATAGATGCTTTTATTATTTTTATTATTAATAGTATTATTATTATTATTAATTATTATTATTGTTCTTGTTACTATTATTATATTATTTGTTTTATTTTTAGAACAACGTCTTGCCTATAAATATTAAAATAAACAAATATTCAATGTGAATTATTTAATAGTTGTTTCATTGTGAATTATTTTTTTTTTGTTCGTCATTCTTATTTTTTCACTCATGCATCAAAGTCCCAATCACTCATTCACGCATGCATGCATGCAGAGGTGACCCTTTGAAGGTCATTGAGTCACGTGGCTGACTTTTACTTCCTGTTTTAAATGCCCACGTTCTCAAAATGGCGACTTCAAGATGGCGTTTGTTGTGGCTGAGGAGAGACAATATTACTTTTTTATGGAGCTATACTCCATCGAATAACAATCATATATTTAATAAATAACTAATGTAATATTTGTTAATAATAAAATTGTAATAGTTAGTATCTTAACAGCAATATATATTACAATATCATTTACTATAAATAAATTAATTTGGAATAGAATTAATAAATCGTCAATCATTTCGTAATTTGGGACGTCTGGTAAATATTTAACTACTTTTTGATGAAACATTTTTTATAACAAACACTTATTTTTAAATATCCCTTCACACTTGCTTGCATTTATTATTATTATTTATTATTGTTATTATTATTATTATATTTTATTATTATTATTATTATTATTATTATTATTATATTTTATTATTATTATTATTATTATTATTATTATTATTATTATTATTACTATTATTATTATTATTATTATTATGATTATTATTATTATATTATTATTATTATATTATTATTATTATTCTTATTATTATTATTATTATTATTATTATTATTATTATTATTATTAGTAGTAGTAGTAGTAGTAGTCGTAGTAGTAGTAGTAGTATTAAGTGTTTTGATAAAGGCGAGTTGGAATTATTCGACATTTTCTCTTTGTTAAACATAGCCCTGAGAATAACAAAGAAAGCAAACCGAAATGATCAATTTATGCGCAATTTTCCTGAGGCAAGAAAAAAAAGAATAAATTAAAAAAATATTTTGTCCACAAACGTTAGTTGTCAGTTGGAAATGCATTTCCAGGAATCCTGTTTTGCACCACAGGAAGAAAAAAAATCTGAGATAGGCATGAATTTTTAAGTCTTTAGTTTACGATTTTTTTGTTTTGTAAATTTATTATGATTTTGTTTACCTCACGTTTTAGTGGAATTGGATGTCATTTATTTTTAATAAATTATTTGTGTTTGTTTAGTTTCTTAATTAATAATCATAATAGTAACAATAAAAATGAGTTTAAACCCGTGATGTGTGATAATATTAACAATATTTTATTGTGCTAAATTAATTTATTATTATTATTATTATTATTATCATTATCATCATCATTATTATTATTATTATTATTGAGGTTGTTGTTATTTCGCAGTCCAAACATAACAACAACAACAACAAGAAACCAAAAAACAAAAACGAAACAAGTTTTAAATATGAATGAATGGAGCCTCGGACGAACAAAAACTGAGGAATTCTCCTTCAATGAAACTGCTTCGGAGGTGCTGTTGCGACTAATTTTTCATCGTTTCAGTCGCTTTAGTAGGCCAAGGGGTCACCATTTGTCCAGTAACTAGCCGGTAGGGACACGCTCAAAACAAGAAGCACCGCGGGCTGATGGATGCCCCAAGTGAAGAAAACGTTTCCAAAGGGGGTCTTGATATTCGCCAATGATGAAATGCCCTGCCCACGATGGTCAAGACTCGGATCGCCATTGGGTCAACGGGGTCACAAAGATGAATCATCCAACCCCCGCACCCGGCCAACTAAGGTCAAAGTTCATCTTGGCGGGGTTAACAAGGTCACGCGTAGAGTTCAGTAATGATTCGAGAGTTGAAAGGCGAAAGAGAATTTTGCTCATGTCTGACGTGTTTTTATGGACTATGACTTTATCTCAAGTTGTTATTATTATTGTCATAATTATTGGCATAGTTTTATTAATAATAATAATAACTATTGTTGTTATTACAATAATCATATTATTGTATAATTACATATAAATTAAATATAATAAAAATAACAATAATTATTGTTATTATAATAACGAAAAACAAAAAAAACATCTCTCAACACAAAAAGTCGAGGTGAAAGTTCGAATTCGGGAACCCTTCCAGGGTCCAAAGAAATTCAAGTCAATACTTTTCCCAGAATGCTTGCAGTTCCAAGGAGTGCTATTTTCTGTGTGCCGAGGGTTTTCCTGGAACCATTTGGAGGTTATCGAGGTAATTCGTACTGACTGTTGCAAGGGTACATATCACTATTGGTATGATTTCTGGACCTTATGATCCACGTCTTTCATCTGGAATTGATATTTCTTTAATTTGGCATATTTTCACCTCTTTATTTATGACTTATTATTGTTGTTGTTATTATTATTATTATTATTATTATTATTATTATTATTTATTATTATTATTATTATTATTATTATTATTATATTATTATTATTATTATTATTATTATTATTATTATTATTATTATTATTATTATTATTATTATTATTACTATTATTATTATAATAATAATAATAATTATTATTATTATTATTATTATTATTATTATTATTATTATTATTATTATTATTATTATTATTATTATTATTATTATTATTATCGTCGTTGGTTATTTTATTGTAATTCAGAGCGGCAGTTTGCGATGCAAGCGAACGTCTGTCAAAGCCAGTGGAGCATTGAAATCTCAGTTCTACGCGGGAATTCATTGTGTTTATCTGGAGTGATTTTATCGTCATTTATTCGAATTTAGTGTTAATTTATTTTAATTATTTATTTTCTGGAATGTTAGCATAATTTTGTTTAATGTCATGTGTTATTTATAACAACGATATCAAGTAATAATACTAATCAACAAATTTTTTTCGCTTTAATAGGAATTTTAAACTTTATTTGCCATAAAGAGCATCTTCAAATAAATAAATTAAACATTTGGGACCTTAAGAATATTATTATTATTAAGCTATATCTTCAGCAGTTATAATTTCCTTTAATAATAACAAATAATGGGATATCAACATATTTATTACAATATTTGTAATTTTAATAATAATAAATAATTTAATATTAACATATTTATTACAATATTTATAACAATTATAATGTTCTTGAATAATTATAAACAAAAATTACAGTGATGTACATTTACCACAATTCAATAACTTCTTTAATAGTGACTAGCACAATTATATCATTTAAAACATTCTTTGCAAGGATTAAAATCTTCTTGTGTAATAAAGCTTTAAGCTTGCGTTAGTAATTGGGCAGGGGAGATGGTGGTGCCCCACAATGGGTAGCATTTTGAGGAGTAAATTCCTCCCCCTGAGATGAATTTTCATCCAACTTTCAAATGTTCTTTGACAGCCTTCCTCCATAGAAATCGAATTGAGTTAAATTGCAAGAGAAGAACTCTGATGGACGTTTTTATAATTTAGAAGAAAAAAAATCTGTTTAGATAAATATTTGTTTTTCTATGCTTATTTATTTATTTATTTACTTACGAATTTATTTATTTATGAATTTGTTTTTTTTTAACAATTTATTTATTAATCAATTTACTTATTTTGTTTGTAACGTGAAAATAAAGTGAGTGAGTGAGTCAGGGAATGAATAAATGAGAGAATGTTGTCATAAAATTCTTGACGGCCCCTTCATCGTCAGTGTTATGTTGATAGACTTTTTATGCTCCCCAAATGGACCCTCAAAAAATATTCGAATTCAACGAAAGAAATTATTTTCGGGACTTTAAAACCGAAACTATCACCTCATGACGTCGAAGTGTTGATGACGTCATCAAAAATTAAATTGAACTCGGAATTCAATTTTCAATAATTTTTCTGTCTAATAATAATAATTATTATTGTTGTAATTACGATTGTCTTAATTATTCAATTAATAATTATTGCAAATTACGATTTGAGGGTCATTACTTTTTTAAATATGCTCTAAAATTACATTTCACAATTTAAATTTAAAATACAATTTGTGATGGGCCTATCATCAGCCCTATCGTCTCCCTCCTGGTCTTCCTTAGCGACCAATTCGTTGTCATGACAACAGAGGTGCTCGTAACTATGGGTTTTCCAAGAAGCCCGAGGTGTCTTGCTTTGTTATCGCAACCGGATTGTTTCAGTACTACAATCGATGATTCAACCGTTCAAGCAATTCAATCAAGTTGATTGAGTTGATAAAATCAATCAAATCAATTGAAAAACTGCATCATTTAAGTCAATCACGCTGATCAAGTCAAATTTATAAAGAAAAAAATTATAATTTTAAATTCATAAAGTTAATCACATCAATGAAATAATCACATAAACCAAGTCACTCATATCAATCAAGTCAATCAATTCAATCAAACGTTTGAATGAAGAGCAGACGACATGTGCGAGGACAATGACGCAGGTATTTTTCATCTCTTCCAGGTTATAAATAGCTCCTCTGTTGTTGACCATCAATTTCCTTTGAAAACGCGAACCAATCAGGAGACGATATTGAGAACGGTGATAAATTTTGCCATAAGTTTTTGTACCTTCTGCATTTAATTGTTCAATGTTTTTCTGTCGATGACGAATTAAACTCTGGATTGAATCTTTTAATTGCATTGTTGTTGTAATTTGTTGTTATCAGTTGGTACTGTTAGTTGTTGTTGATATCTGTTGTTGTTAATTAGCGTCGTTAATTGTTTTTTTGTTAATTGTTATTGTTAATTTCTGTTATTGATAGTTACTGCTAATTGTTATTAAATGTTGTTGTTAATTGGTGTTAACTGTTGGTGTTAATGTTTGTTGTAAAGTTTTGTTTTTGTAAATTTACATAATAAATAACTTCTATTTTAGCTGTAATAAAAGTACTGTCCAGTAATTGGAGGGAATTCGCAAAACACCTGAACAACTACTAAAGCTTTATTTTTTACAAAAACAATATTAAAATTAAAAAGTGAAAAATCAGGAAAACAACAAATAAGAAGTCATAAATTGCAATCAATTTAAACTGAAATTACTGAACAAATAATAATAATAATAATAACAACAACGACAATAATAATAATAATAATAATAATAATAATAATAATAATAATAATAATAATAATAATAATAATAATAATAATATAATAATAATAATAATAATAATAATAATAATAATAATAATAATAATAATAATAATAATAATAATAATAACAAATAATAATAACAATAATAATCCACCAATTCAAACACCTCGTCTGTTCTTACCTCGCCTTCCTGCCACCAGCAATGATGGAGGACTCTGACAGTTTCAGACGCAGGGGAATAAACACGCGAAGGAGGTGCCATCAGGAAAGTAATGCGGTTTACGAGTGCAGCTGAGGAACATTTAAGAGACCGTGTAAATCAAATTTAAAGCATTCCATGCAAAAGAAATCTTTTTCCTATTTTAGGAATGTATTTTATTTATCCACTGAAGTTGTTCCTTGGATAGGTAAAATATTTTCCTGGAGTTTTTGAAATTTATTTCTTAAATTTTAAAATAGAAGTAACGTCAAACCTGAAACAACATCAAAGGTTAGCTTTGCGGATTAGTAGAGGAAAAATTTAATTTTGTAACTTTAAATTTATTTAAAGAGGCGAAAATTTAATTTTTAATTACAAAATAATTGAAAAATGAATTCGATTGATTGAAAACATAATTTATTGAATGAAAAAGTAACTGATTGATTTTGAAAATAAACTTCTTGCCTACAAAAAAACTGGAGTTGAACAACCCCAGCTCCTCAGAGATCCTGGAACTCAACCACTTCCACAACTTTTCCATGAAAGTCCAGCAACGATCGAAAACAGATTTCGACATCACTACCCACTCGTCCCGCCCTTTGAAGACACTTACCCACCTCTGCACAGGGCCTCGCTCTACTCACACCAACCCATCACTTCAATGAGCCCTGAGGAGTAATTTGAAGAGGCTTAATTAGAGTTGAGTCTCATTCTAATCACATGGGTCGATGATCAAAAGACGTCACATTTCAAAGTAGCCAACCTCCTCCGTCATCTTGAATTCTCTTCCATCCACTCGCTTGCGTCATGATCATGATCTTATCCATCCGTCCGTCCGTCCGTCCGTCCGTCCATCCATCCATCCATCCATCCATCCATCCATCCATCCATCCATCCATCCATCCATCCATCCATCCATCCATCCATCCATCCATCCATCCATCCATCATCCATCCATCCATCCATCCATCCATCCATCCATCCATCCATCCATCCATCCATCCATCCATCCGTCCATCCATCCGTCATTCTACCATGGTTAGACTCGCTTATCCATCTCCCTACCCACTCAAAGTATGGTCATCTACCCAGCCATCCGCGCACCATTGCTATATTTAATTTATTTTTGTAGAAAAATGGATATTTAGTTGTAATTAATCCTTCATTAACTTAATTATTCAAAGCTTCCAAAATTAAAAATAATCATAAAGTAATAAAACATAATTACTGATAAATTAAATTGCTTTTAGTAAGTCCTCCATTCAGAAATAAAATGAACTCATATTGTTCAGTTGACTAATTGTTGTACTTCAAAACGAAATCATATTTAATTAAACTAAACCAATTATTAATTTTATCCAATCACTTCAAGGCAAATATTATTTTAAACCAATTATTAATTTTATCCAATCACTTCAAGGCAAATATTTTTTTACATTCAAAAACCTCAAATTTTCCTTTCGTTTCTTGAAATACGATTCTGATTTCGGTTCAGATTTCAGTCATTTTAAAGCCCATGACTTTCTTTTGAATTTTAAGATTTTTACAAAAACTTCGATTTAGAACATTTCGATTGCTTGTTAATGATGATTAGACAGAGGGGCGTGTCACGTTTAAATCAATTTAATTTTGTTTGTTTTTATTATGTTAATTTTATGCTGATTATATGCTTATTTAATTTACTTATTTATTAACATCTCTAGTTTCTAAACCACTAACCCTGATTTCTCAATCCAGTGCACTCGTCCAACAGCCCATCCGCCCTTCATTCTCCCAGGAAATGTTGTTATTCGTCCCATCATATTGTTGTAAACACAAGAAGAACTACAAGCTGCCTGTAAGGGGTGGTCCGTAATTGAAGAGGCACACAAAATGCATTCACGAGTTATTTCAGAAGCTATTAGGAGACGAGTAGTGATTGAAGGATTGAAGAGTGATTGAAAAGAGAGAGGAAAGATTGAAGGATTGACTGAAAAGAGGAAGAGTGATTGAAGGATTGACTGAAAAGAGGAAGAGTGATTGAAGGATTGAGAAGTGATTGAAAAGAGTAAGGAACGATTGAAGGATTGACTGAAAAGAGGAAGAGTGATTGAAGGATTGAGAAGTGATTGAAAACAGTAAGTAGCGATTGAAGGATTGAGGAATGATTGAAAACAGTGAGAAAAAATTGAAGGATTAACTGAAAAGCGGAAGAGTGATTGAAGGATTGAGAAGTGATTGAAAAGATAAAAGAATGATAAAAAACGACGTTTAACTCGACATAAAGAGACATTCCCTAAGTAAGATTGAGTAATGAGAGGCGAAAGGAGTTCAGGATGGATGGAGTGAAGAAGAATTTCAATGATTTGAAGTCAAATTAGAGAAAATTTACTTACAAATTGAATTTCCCGTGATATCAAGTGCCCTGATGACGACGATGATGATGATGATGACGATGATGATTTTGACGATGGTGATGATAACGATGATGATGATCGTTATGTAAATGAAGACTGTTTTGACTTTGACGCTGACGCCGCTTATGATGATAATAATGATTCCAAATTAATAACCAACTAACAAATAATTTGAAATAAATGAAGATGTGTCACTTGTAGCAAGCAAGAGATTTTTTTTTATAAATGCATTTATTTATTTAATAAAATCCGGCCAATTATAATCACAATTATTGGATCATTTGCCAAACAAGCTCTAATAATTGCCGCCCGAGTATTGACGGGCACCTCCATTTTGGCGGCAATTTGTCACGAAAGACTTAATTTCCCGCAGACGACAACCACGATAGAATCGCCACGTGACTTTCAATAAAAAAAAAGGATGAAAAGCGTCTGCTATTCCGAGTAATCTTGGCGCCTCTCGACAATCGTCTGCTACTTTTTTATTATTTCCAGTTCCTCAAACATAATGGAACCGCTTATCTGACAATGCTTTGAATGAACTGGCTTTAAGTTTTCTTTTGTGTCTTAGGAAATATTACAATGACTTTTATGATGATTGTGACAGTAATATTAATTTATGATAATAATATATAAAATAATATTTGTAATAATTATTATGAATAAAATCATTATTAATAATATCATTATTATTGAATATTATTAATGAATAACATATAACAATAATAATAATAATATTAATAATAATATTAATTACAGCAATATTGAATCGTAATTATTAGTATTATATATTTATAAAAATTATATTAAAATAATATATTTATATATATAATATATAAAATGTTTCTATATTATTAATATTAATATTTGTTAATCAAAAAAATTTTTTTAATAATAAATACACTAAATGTTATTATTTAAAAATATTATTTATTAAAACAGAAAATTTTGGCGTGCCATTAGTTAATTAATAAAGCATTAGTTATTATTCTTTGTTTGGTAAACATGTTTTTGAATTAAACATAAACGTAGAAATATTTTTTTTATTCAAATATTCATTTGAAATATTAAAAATAAAATTCTCGAAACTTCAAAAATCACGAGAGAATGAAAATAATTTTGTTTAATTACGTAAAAGTTTTATTTAAAATATTTAAAACATTCCAATTATTATTATTATTCCAATTATTGCTACTATTCCAATTGTTATTATTATTATTATTACTATTATTATTATTACTATTATTATTATTATTATTATTATTATTATTATTATTATTATTTATTATTATTATATTATTATTATTATTATTATTATTATTATTATTATTATTATTATTATTATTATTATTAATATTATTATTATTCCAATTATTATTGTTATTCCAATTATTATTATTATTCCAATTATTGTCTAAAACTAGTAAAATGGAAGGATTTCCTTCTACCGTGGTTTTTGCTTTATTTTTATTTTTATTATTTTGAAATGTGTTTTTTATTAACATTATTGTTATTATTTATTAACATTATTTACTATTATATGCATATATATTTAGTTATTTATTTATTTAGTTACTGATACAATTTATTGTTTGTTGTTGAAGACTTAAGGTAATTGTTTGTTTTGTTTGTTTTTTTTTCAATTTATGCCCCAAGATGAGCATGATTCCTGTTCAGGATTGGAAAAATAAATTCCATGAAATTAACTGGAAATACGAGTCTCCTTGATTCTATTTGCTTGAAATTATTTCCATTTATTTCTTGGGTATTTTTTCCTTAATTTTTTTATTCAAAGTTATTTTCAATATTTTATAAAATGTTTTGCAGATTTATTTGTTTAAAGAAATTAATTTATTGCCGATGAAGATCTGGAGACAGCCATATTTGTTCGTTTCAAAGTTATGGATTGGTCTCCAATGTGACCTCTTTAATTTGAATTTCATTGGCCGACGATCGATCATGGATGGATATGATTGGATGGATTAATTAAAACTGGGTCAGGTCATAAGAAACAATGAATCATCATTCGTCGAATGCGCGATTAAATTGTTCCTCTTCAATGGTTTCATATCGTGATTGAATCTTTAAAAAAAATCAATAATAAATAAATAAATAAATAAATAAATAATAATAATAATATAATAATAATAATAATAATAATAATAATAAATGTTACAGCACCTGTTACTGATTGCATTAAATAAGTATGAAATTATTATTATTATTATTATTATTATTATTATTATTATTATTATTATTATTATTATTATTATATTATTATTATTATAATTATTATTATTATTATTATTATTATAATTATTATTATTATTATTATTATTATTATTATTATTTTATCACAATAACTTACTATCACTCATCGATAAGGGAGAATATAATCTAAGATTCAAACCCACGAATAGATATTGTTCGAGCAGTCAAAGGAATCATTCATGCGGGTCTACGAGATAAGGGCGGGAAAATTACGTCATTACGCAGGATAATGTCAGGCATGCGAGACATGGCCTGAAATGTAACAATAGGTTTAAATAGGGTTTTTCCAAAGTTATTTATAGACGATGTAATAATTGGATATTGCCTCCGTAGCGTATCAAGTTTGAATAGAAAATGATAACTTATGACGATAAAAGTGATGCTGTTGACATACGAATGAATGAACGAAAGGAAGCGACGGATAAATGAATGGGTGAATTGATGTGTAAATGAATGGATGGATGGATGGATGGATGGATGGATGGATGGATGGATGATGGATGGATGGATGATGGATGGATGGATGGATGGATGGATGGATGGATGGATGGATGGATGGATGGATGGATGGATGGATGGATGGATGGATGGATGGATAGATGAATGATTGGTTAAATGAATGGATGGATGAATAGGTGAATAATTGGTTAAATGAATGGATGGATGAATAGATGAATGATTGGTTAAATGAATGTATGAATTTCAAAATAAATACTTTAATAACCGATTACTCAGAATAACTTTTAAGAAACATTTAAAAACATGAGAAAAATTCACGGATGAAATGCTCTTTATTCAGTTTAAATGAATCTTCGCTGACCTTTGCTCCAATACTGAAGTGGTTTTATAATTTCAACGGAGATCGTCATCATCATCTTCAAAAATTTAAATTATAAATCGTAACCGAAATAAATTGACAAGAAAATTATTAACAATAGTAATAATCAAACTTATTAACTTTATCCAACAGGAATAACGGTAATAATAACTGAAATAATAAATCGCAATTATTGTTTTATTACGCCAAATTAAGTTTCTTTCGGGGAATTTAAAGTGCGGATTTTGATGGCCATGTTGCTTGTAAGTTGATCTCAATGACAATTCATTTTTTCTTCTTAATGATGATAATAAAAATAAAAACACAAATAACAACAATAATAATGATGACAAATACTTTCATTACAATGATAACGATAAAAATATTTATTCTGAAATTGATCAATTGCATTATTAAAATTAAAATTAAAATCGTTAAATATTTTTTTATTATTAAAATATTAAATACCATCATCAGTAGATGAAAGCAAATAATTTTAAAAAATTTTAAAAGTAATACTGAATTACTTTTATTATTGATATTAATATTAATATTATTATTAAAATTATTATTTAATTTTTTCTCATAATTTTTTATAACATTTATCTAAGAAGAAACGACAATTGAAGCAGTAAATTCATTTCTTTTCTGTTCCTCCGATGATAAACTCTTACTTCGTCCAACAAATTACCTACTCCATCAACTTTCAGAACCCGGGTGGAAGCAGGTGCGAGGCATATGGGGCTATCCACCCCGCACTTCCCGTTCGTGTACAATATCAATTCATCCAACCATTTGTCCATCCATCCATCCATCCATCCATCCATCCATCCATCAATTCCTTCAGCCTTCGACCTAAATTATAATTTTCATTATTTTTAATTCAGGTCATTTTTAGTAACTATATTTAGATCAGAATTCCTGATTATTTCTAGCATGTTTGTATCCATTAAAATTTTATTACTCATGTTACTAAATAAATATTTTGTATTAAATTTTATTGAATTACATTAAATAAATATTTTGTATTAAATTTTATTGAATTACATTAAATAAATATTTTAAATTAAATTTTATTAAATTTTATTAAATAAATATTATATTTTATATTTTATTTTATATTTAAATGCATTTCATGCTCTCGTTGCGAAAGCGAATTAAACGTTTTTACGTTATTTCTTTAAAATTGTATTTTATTGTTAAAACTTATCTGACAGGCGATAATGTAGTACTCATGTTCAGATAAGATGAAAACATTACTTCCTAGAAAAATATTTTTTGGATCCATAAATGTATAAATAAAATTTTTATTTATAAATGATGTAAAATAATATTTCCTAAAAATACATTATTAAAAATAGAAGTACATTGTTCGTTGGCGAAAATATTTTTTTAATTTGTGATTTAAATAACATCACCCAGACAAGGACAACATCATTTTAAGTTTTAAAATTTATTAATAATAATAATTTTAATTTATTTGAATAATTATTTTATATTATATTCACAAACACGTTATTAATAATATTCATAATTTATTTGGTAGTAGCAAGTAAAACTTAATTTTTTTTTTATTTTCAACAATTGTATTAAGTCACAATTAGTAATAATTATAATTTAATCTTTATAATTATTTATTTTGCCTTCAATCAAAGAAAACTTATTGGTTATTAATATGAACATTAGATTATAATTTGTTTACATGGACATCTTCTGTGGCAATAATTAAATTTGTAGGATGTAATTTTGAGCAATTGTGCGTTAAATCGAAAAAATCCTTAGATTCTGAAGAGAACATTAATCATTTTGAAGTGAAGACATTTAATTTTTTTTTAAGGAAGGTCCAAGTAATATGAATTTATGAATTAGGAATTTATTAATTTAAATTTCTATTATTTTGACTTTGAAAGTTATTTACAAAATAATCTTCTGTTTTATTTTTTTTTATTTTACATTTATTTTCCTCAAAATGTTCAGCACTTTAAATCACGTGACTGGAGCACTTCTTAAACTTAAAACTCAACTGCTTCAAAAAATTATTTTTTTTACATTTTCATTAAATGTTTCTATTTGTTTTTAAATGTCGCAAATAATTAATTTCTTTAAATTCTTAATTTAATTATTAAATTAATTCTTAATTTGATTATTAAACTAATTCTTAATTTAATTATTAAACTAAACTTATTTTGTGTTGTCGCTTTTTGTTGCATTTATCCGACATTTTGTCTGTTTCATATATCCTACTCAGTTGTGAATTAAAGGCATTGCTATCAAAACCATTATTGTATTAGTTATTATTAAGTCTTATTAATAATAATATTATTATTATTATTTGTTAATAATATTATACAACTATTTTCAGCATAATTTTATGAGTAAGACAAATAAAAATGTTATTTAATAATATGGAATAATGTCCCATTATTGTAGTACGATAATTATTTTAATTGCAATATTTTTCCAAACGCAAGAAATTTCGACACATGCTCAAAAGCTCACATTCGCACAGAAGTGCAAATTGAACTGGATAGGAGCGGATAGTTATTCCGGAAAAAATATCCTGAAAAAATGATTGCCTCGATTGTGCGCTATATCATCTCTGCAATAAATGCATTGTTCCA
>JAJTWR010000481.1:1952500-1955000 GCA_021613335.1 Whitmania pigra
ATAATAATAATAATAATAATAATAATAATAATAATAATAATAATAATAATAATAATAATAATAAAGATTATTATTATAATGGGCTGCTAAATAACTGAAGACAATGACATGCGATGATAATTATGATAATTTTGTACGACTATTATTATTATTACGCTTATTATTGAATTAAGATCACCTCAGGATGTTTTTTAATATTTATGACAGCGGAATTAATGTGAGACATTGAACTTGTCAAGTTGGATATGGTGATGAAAAGCGAAATTACCTTTGGAATTATGATAATTTTGTATTATTATTATTATTTATTTATTTAAGATCACATCAGGATGTTTGTAATAATTTATGACAGCGGAATGAATGTATTTCGTTGAACTTGTCAAGTTGGGTATGGTGATGAAAAACCAAATTACCTTTGGAATTCAATCGAAAACATGAAAGGTTACGCCCGGAAATGTTCCATAATTAGGAAACGTCATGTGACCCGCGGATCTTAAAGTTATTGGACAGGAAAAGGTGATCTATTTTTAGCACCGGCTTCCTGGAAAATCGACAAGATATCGACATCAAAGGGAGGATGGAAGTAGGTCGTCATTGCGTTTTTATTATTAGTGTTTTATTATTATTATCGAAATAACCCGAGGGTCTGCAAATAAGTAAGTTGACTAATAAGTTTATTAGAGCAGGTATTTAATTAATTGAACTGAATAACAGAAGTTAAGTATTTAAGGAATTGAGGTACTTAAGGATGCAAGTGGATGTTTGGGCTTCTGAGTTGTCTGGACTAGTTTCGTTGTGTTATAATATTTTGATTACCCAGAAGTTAATGTCACGTTTACAGTATTATTATTAATATTATTAATTATTATTATTATTATTATTAATGTTATTATTATTATTATATTATTATTATTATTATTATTATTATTATTATTATTATTATTATTATTATTATTATTATTATTATTATTATTATTTATTATTATTATTATGATTATTATTATTATTATTAGTATTATTATTATTATTATTATTATTATTATTATTATATTATTATTATTATTATTAATATTATTATTATTATTTTATATTAATATTATTGTTACTTTTATTGTTATTATTATTATTAGTATTATTATTATTATATTATTATTATTAATGTTATTATTATTATTATTACTATTATTATTATTTCTAGATTGCTGCTGTCCAGTTACGGATCGTATTTGTTATGGATCATAATTAGATTTTAGAGAAATTGTGCACACCTGTTACAATTAATTTGAGTTCAACTTAATTAGGAAAAGAAAATAATTTTAAAGCAAACCTTGAAATTTTGAGTGCAAATGTATTTTTTAAATCGTTTTACATATTTTTTAAATCGTTTTAAATATTTTTTAAATCGTTTTAAATATTTTTAAATTCTGTTTTTAAAGCGATAGTATTGTATTTTTACGTTTTCCTAAAGCAATTGATATCATTCAGGATTTGCTGCAAAGTGGAAACAATTTTATTAAACTTTAATTTCAGTTTGTTAATGATGTTTACTTTATTCGGCACTTTTTTGTTTCATTTCGAATAAATTGGTTAAAATAAAGGGGCAATTTTATTGCATATTTTATTACTGATGTATTAAAATATAAATTAAATTTTATTAATTACAAATATTTATTTAATTTATTTTAAATTAACATCAGTTAATTATACGTATAGGATAAGTTTGATTGTAATGATTTACCAATAAATTTATTATTTTAAATATCAAAATATTTTATTGCAATGAATAGCTGCATTTATTGTAATTTTATAATGTTTTAGTTTATAATTAACTTTTAATTACAAGATATATAATTAGATTTTAATCAAAAAAATTTTAAATTTACTTAACATGAATTTTAATATAACAAAAATAATATAATAAAAATTTTCATAAATTTATTTTGCATTCACAACCCATCAATAATTACTATTTACAGCAAACAAATCTATTAAGCAAATATGATTTATGTATAAATTTACTTAAAAACTATTACTTATGAAAAAAGGCAAAAATAACTTCATGAAAGAGATTAATTCGGCTCATCGGTGACGTCATTTATTCTTGCAGCAACAAATAGTTGTATGTTTCAAGCATCCATCAATGTTTACATCAGTATTTCTCAAAGTAATTACAATTGTTCTTGTGCCTGACTCTGTATCATTACGTATGCCTGCCTATATGTCTATGAGGTAGTGAGTCATTTTAATAATAATATTAATAGTAATAGTAATAATAACAATTACAATAATAATAATAATAATAATAATAATAGTAATAATAATAATAATAATAATAATAATAATAATAATAATAATAATAATAATAATAATAATAATAATAATAATAATAATAATAATAATAATAATAATAATAATAATAATAATAATAATAATATAATAATAATAATAATAATAATAATAATAATAATAATAATAATAATAATAACAATAATAATAATAA
>JAJTWR010000481.1:1967500-1987500 GCA_021613335.1 Whitmania pigra
GGCGCATGCGTCTGACGCAGATGGACCTGACAACGGCATAAAGAGGTTCCTACTCAGACCTGAGGAGGAGCAGGACTTTGGACTGCACTACAACAACAACACTAGGGACGGTTTAGACGGTTAGGACGGCTGATGTTGTTGTTGTTGTTGTTGATGAAGATAGTTATTGTTGTTGTTGTTGTTGTTGTTATTGTTATTATTATTATTATTATTATTATTATTATTATTATTATTATTATTATTATTATTATATTATTATTATTATTGTTACTGTTATCATTATTATATCATTATTATTCAAAGTGATGTTCATGCTTCTATCTTATTCCCAGTTGATGTATTCTTGTGCGCATGAATTAGTTCGAGATACGACTGGTCATTTATATAGCGCATTTGATGAATTCGTCTCCAGATCAGAAACAGCATTTCAGGCTGGATTCTGAACAGAACATTTGTTGCCAATGGGGCAGAAACGAGACATCTGTCGACTTAATTCCAGTATCATTATAGTTGTTGTTGTTGATTATTATTATAATAATAATAATAAATATAATATAAATAAATTTAATAAATACAATAATAATTATAATTAATTATGTTAATTATTATTTATTATTAATATTATTATAAGGATTATTATTATATTAAATATTATAAGAACAATATTTATTCTTATTCTTTTATTATTATTATTATTATAGTTTATATTATTATTATAATTGTCAACAACGTTTAGAAAACATCGGTAATCTCAAATAAATATTTGTTTGAATTGAAATATTGTTATGCAACGGACTTTAATCAAATAAATAAATAAATATCACAAAACTTTCATTAATTGTGCATTTATTCATTTTATTACAAACATTTATGCAGAGCAAATTTGCAACACATGTTCTTATATTAATAGCATAAATGATTTTTCAGGTAATTGGTGTAAAAGTCACGAAATCAATAGATTGATTCAATATATTTTTGATCTAAAATATTGTAAATTATTTTTACTGCAAGAAAAAAATATTTATTTCAATTAATGAATTAAAAGAATATCCATAAATTTACAATTTAAAAATTATTAAAAATTAAAATCGATTTTCTAGAAATTTAAGAAATGTGAAAAATTAATTTACACTTTCGAATGAAATTTATCGATTTTAAATATTCTCTTCTTTGGCTAGAAAGGCGTTCATGGCTAATAAAGGTGAGTTCCACGGAGATTAACCAGGTATTTACGCGGGTAATTCTTTTAAGCAATAACAAATAAAACAAATAATTATTTAGTCACTAAAAATATTTATCTCTCTTTAATTAAAACAATAATTACTTTAACATCAAAATAAAAATTTTCTTACATTTAGATTTAATTAATAAAATCACTTTCTCAAAAAAAAAAAAAACAAAGACTTTCAGAAAATGTAAGATTCAATCCACACAACATAACAATCACACAAACAGCCACCGAATCCAGCACAACCCTCATTCAAACCTGCCCAACATCCACCCTTGGACATCGTAATTTGCACAAACCCCCCCCCCACCAACCGGAAGAAAAATAAAAAAAAACAAAATGTTGCCTCCACGTGGATGTAGCTATTTATAGGAGCATTCCTTATTGTTTCAATTGCTCCACTAAAACCTGTTCTCCTGACATTCCGATGTATTTATCGATGCAGTCGTTGCTGGAGATGATGGTGATGATGATGATGGTGACAATGACGGTGACGATGACGATGATGATGATGTTTCATTTTTCATTGTTTCCAAATTCCAAGATCATGAATAAAATAATGACTTTTTTTCCATAATTTTTCAAAAACCATTTTGATTTAATATCGCGTTGGTGAAAACTCTTGTTATTGAATCATGTTGCTACTAATCAAATAAAATCCCTCTCTAACTAACAGGGCAAGGCCATTTTGAAATATTCCTCGTCGTCAGAAAACCACTCGATCGTGAACTCCGATCCACGTACCAGCTGAACTTGATCGCAGAGGACCACGGGGATCCGCCCCGGAAAGCCGTTCTACCCTTGACCATCGTACTTTCTGACGTCAACGACAATGCACCGGTTTTTGAGAGGGAGGTTTACCATGCCGTGGTGGAGGAAAACTCTCCAATCGGAACGAGCGTCATCCACGTTCTGGCAAAAGACGATGACCTCGGAGAAGCAGGAGAGGTCATCTACGGCCTCGAAAAGAAACTCAACATTCGTAGGACGACGGACAGACAGGGTGGTCAGCCCTCTCACCCTTACGAGGAACACGACGAGGAATGGAACGTGTGGACGGATGAGGAAATTGGGGGACCACTATTTCGCATCGACAGAGGCACAGGCCTCATCTATGTGTCGGGGAGTTTGGACAGAGAGAAGGTCGGCCAGCACGTCCTGTCCGTTTCGGCAAGAGACCTGACGAGTTCAAGGTCAAAGTCTGTGTCTCTGGTCAAGATCGAAGTGTCAGACGTCAATGACAATCCTCCTATGATCAGCTCCCAGTTCGGCGTGTACAACGTCACCGAGAACTGTGGGCCGAGAACTTTTGTGGGACTACTGACAGTTTCAGATCTCGACTCAGCCGAAAACACCCGCCTTTCCTGCGTCACGGACAACCCTATCTTTGTCCTCGAACCTATCATCAGCAACCAGTACCAGTTGGTAACCTCCTCAGATGAGAAGCATCTTTTGCTAGACAGAGAAAGTCAGAAGGAATACCAGATTCTGATAACCTGTACAGACGGATCGTTCCCTCCTCTGACGGGCTCTCTCAGCTTGGCTATCCAGGTGCTCGACCGCAACGACAACAAGCCGAAGTTCGAGGCTGCCAACTACTCCATTAGGCTGTTGGAAAACTATCTGCCGGATGGAGCCGTCATCAGAGCCATTGCCAGTGATGAAGACGAGGGTGCCAACGGAATGGTGAGGTATCGACTCGAAGTACCACAAGATACTTGGTACCCTCACCAGCCCAACCCTGAAAACGGGCAGCTATCACTCCCCGGGTTCAATCCCTCGCCAACCTCGATTCTGAGCCACTTTGAGGTCAACGAAAAAACAGGAGCCCTCAAGGTCATCAAGCCCTTCGATAGAGAGCAGGTTCCGATGGTGAAGCTCCTATTCGCTGCCTATGATTTGGGGACGCCCCCTCAGACGTCATACGCTGACGTCATCATTTTCATCGATGACGTAGACGACGAGGTGAGAATGTTTAATGCTGTTGTTGTTAAAAGTATGTTTTTTGTCTATTTTATTATTGCTGTTGTTAATAATAATAATAATAATAATAATAATAATAATAATAATAATAAGAATAATAATATAATAATAATAATAATAATATAATAATAATAAAATAATAATAATAATAATAATAATAATAATAATAAGAATAATAATAATAATAACAATAATAATAATAATAATAATAATAATAATAATAAATAATAATAATAATAATAATAATAAAATAATAATAATAATAATAAGAATATAATAATAATAATAATAATAATAATAATAATAATAATAATAATAATAATCATAATAATAATAATAATTATTATTATAATAATAATAATAAAAATAATTATTATAATGGGCTGCTAAATAACTGAAGACAATGACATGCGATGATAAATTATGATAATTTTGTACGACTATTATTATTATTACGCTATTATTGAATTAAGATCACCTCAGGATGAGAACTATAATATCTCATAACACTCATTTATCTATTAATAATAATTATCTATTATCTATTAATGATATTATGTTTATTTATCTAGCCTTAATAATAACTGATTTATTGCTTCCTGTGATACTCTTTGTGTTTCATTTGTTTACTTAATTATTCGTTTATTTTTTTATCGAGATTTATTTCCCTTTCTTTCTGAAAAAATTCAGAGTCTGAGATGAGAATGCCTGATAAGTGGAAAGATCAAAAGGTCAAAGATCGATTGGAGGCGAACAAAATTCATGACATTTCAAATCCGAATATTAGACATAAAAATGACAAGGAAGTGGAAAAAAAATTTAAGAAAAAATAAAATATAAAAACATTTATGATTATTATTAATTATTATAAATAGCATCATCATCTTCATCATCAACAGCACAATAATTTATTTCATTTCAAGAAATACGCATATTCGCCTGAACGCAGATTCGCGGGAAGGGCGTCAGGAATTTAGGAGGTTTACATCGATGACGTCATAAAATCACGTGGGTCGATCGGTGTCCCATCATAGGAGCATCAATCATGCATGAAAATGTCAATAATGAAAAAAGCTTATTTTCCTTTTCTTTCGATCACTTATTCCGCCATAAGTTCCCGCCAAAAATGTAAAAGACTTTAGATTTTAAATCTTTTTATTTGTAATTACGTTAATTTTGTAACATATTACATTTTTTATTAATAATGTTATTGTTATTATTTATTTATGGTTAATAATAACAGTTAACAGTTGTTTAGGTTGATTTTCTAAGTTCTAGAGATAACGATGTGATTATGTCACTTAGAAATTTCTTTTATTTTTTTAATTTTACAAAGTTTTTATTCTGTTTTGAAACTTTCAGTATTCAGACACTTTTAGAATTTCAACATTACTTAACAAATGACTTCTAATGCCATGCTACATGAATCATCATCATCATCATCATCATCATCAAAGATTAAAATTAATTCGAAACTGGTAATAGCGTAAATAAATAATTTATGTTACAGGTAAAAGGTAATAATGTCGTTATTATTAATAAATAAAATGCAGTCGAACCAAATTATCTCGACCTCGGTTAACTCGCCAACCCTATTAAGTCGACGCTTTTGAAGTGGAACCGTCAAATTCCCTCCTTTGTCTTACAATTTTCTCATCAGTTAGGTTGATTCTTTTATTTCACCGAACCCAAATGTACTCCTGTTGAATTTGTCTGAAAGGTAACACGCTATTCTAACTATTCTGTTTGTTTGTTTATTTGTTTTTCGTTCTAAAAATGTCTGGAAGTGTTAAGAGATGACGGGGTAATCGATAGAGAGAATTAGTACGCCATCTAGAAAAAGGAACAAAACCAACAGACCTTAGTCGTCGTCAGCATGGCATTCCAGCAAACACCATTTCAGGATGGAAAATAGAAGGCAGACGAGATAAAGCAAATGAACGAGAAGTCTGTCTTTGACTCAACAAGAAAAAAAAATTCTTAGAATGGTTGAACACGAAAATGTCGACGATGCAATGCTCCAACGGTTCACAAATTCGAGAGCAACAAAACTTCCCGTCAATGGTTCATTCCTGATGGAAAAGGTGGACGACATCCTTACTGCCAAGCTAGGACGTCCTGACTTTAAAGCAACTCAGGCGTGGCTGGATCGTTTCATAAAGAGGCACAACTATTGTATTCAATTTGTATTTGTATTCTAATCAATTCAATTCAAAACAATTTGGGGAGAGAATGAGTTCAAGTTCAGGAGCAAGTGGCTCAATACTCGAATGCGCACAATTTTGGATAACTACGAGAGTCGGAACATAAATATACGGTCGCCATATTGATTTTCGGTTATCTCGATGTTTTTTTGCAAACCCTTAGACCGGCGACATAACCGGGTTCGACTGTAATTACAAAATAATTATTGATTAATTAATTTAATAAACGTTATGACGTATTTCCTGTGAATCATACGTTTCACAGAAGATTGGACCACAAAGGTATAGATTTTTCCAGGAATTTTCTGCAAAATTCAGGGAAATTGCTGATAAAGAGATGATTAAAGTTTTTAAAATCTGAAACATCACAAAAATATATGAAAATTGTTGAAAATGGTTTTAGAATTGAAAAATAATAAAATTATATCAAATAAATGAATAATTCTATTTTATTTTTGTTTAACACTTTATTTATTTATTTGATTTAATTGTTTAAATGTCAAAAATATTACATTCAAATAAAGCTAATTGAATCATAAACAGCGCCTGGACTAAATTTATACATGCTCATTATTTCTATTTAGCAGAAATTTATGATCATAAATTAGATTTTTTCATTGATTTTACCATAATTTTAAAAATAATATCCATATAATCGCTCACATAATTCATTCACCATCGGTATAAATATCAATGTTCACCTGGATTACATCGCACCTGTACGTCAGGTGATGCATGACAACACTTCTTATGGAACGTACAATCACGTGACATCGTCTTTTTAAATTCCATTGACTCCTTTGTGATATCATTGCTTTTATTACGTAATCGCTGACGACGACGGCGACGATGATGATGATGACGACGAAGACGATGATGATGATGACGACGACGAAGACGATGATGATGATGATGACGATGACGACGACGAAGACGTCACCTTGATGGTGATGAAGGCGTTGATGGCGATTTTATTGCGCTTATTTTGCACCTCGAATTACCTATTCATGAGTACAAGAGCAATCCAAGGATGGAAGCTAATGAATCAAAAACATCCAGATGAATGAGTGAGTGAGTGAGTGAGTGAGTGAGTGAGTGAGTGAGTGAGTGAGTGAGTGAGTGAGTGAGTGAGCGAGCGAGCGAGTGAGTGAGTGAGTGAGTGAGTGAGTGAGTGAGTGAGTGAGTGAGTGAGTGAGTGAGTGAGTGAGTGAGTGAGTGAGTGAGTGAGTGAGTGAGTGAGTGAGTGAGTGAGTGAGTGAGTGAGTGAGTGAGTGAGTGAGTGAGTGAGTGAGTGAGTGAGTGAGTGAATAAATGAGTATTAACGGGTTGGACAATAAAATAAGATTTTCAAAACACCATCATTAAATTGGACAATCGACAGGTATCGACAAGTAATTTTTATCTTTCCACATTTTAGTTGCTAAATTCAAGAAAGAAATTTGTACTTAACAGTTAAGAATATTCACACAGCTAATTGTTAAATTAATAATAATTATGTAATTCAATAAATTATTGTTATTAATGTGAATGGAATGACATTAAATTATAATAGCACTAATATTTTGTAATAAATAGGATACTTTATGATAAAAATAATATCAAAATATGAAAATAATATTTTACAATTTTTAATATTTTATAATAATAAAAATTATTTTTACACAGAAACCCACATTCACAAGATCAAACTTTACTTTCTCTGTCCTTGAAAATCAACCACCTGGGTCACTGGTTGGCATGGTAACTGTTTTTATTATAATATTTTTTATTGTAATTTTAAACATCTTAAATTATTGCATATATTATTTATTTGTTAATATATAATTAGTTATATAATTAACTAATTAATTTATATTTTACAAATTTAAAATGTCAAAATTTTTATTTACTTCTATATTTATTAACTTGTATTATACTATAATTTATTTATTACGATAAAATTAATATTTCATTATTTTATTTTATTTTGAAATTGTAATTCAAGTTATTGTGATAGTTTAAAATTTAAAACGACAACCATTATTTAAGAATATGATAATTAAATCCAAAATAATTGTAAATATCATATTGAAATTAAGAAATAATTTTAAAAATTATAATGAAGTTATGAAATAATTTTAGAAATTATGACGACATTAAGAAATGTTTGCGCCAAAGTTGTGAGCTTGGATTAGTTCCTTAAATTCTATGAAGCATGTTCAATTTCCTTGAATAAAAGTTCTTTGTGTTTCTAATAATGCTTTTTATGCTCCATTAAAAACATTTCAAGACAAAAAGGAATTATTCGAAATAAAAAAAAATCTTTTATCAAATTTTTATTTAACCTTTAAGACTGTTTGATTATGATTCGTTTTTTCACGTTTACAATTAATTTTTATCTTGTAGAGCAAATATATTTAATTAATAACTCAATTTCCCCGGCTTAGCCCGATAATAAATTTGCAAATGAATAAACTTCATGTGTAGTATAAAAATTAGTAAATAAATTACGAATAAGACAAACGGAATAAGATGACTACTACAAAATAATAATGCATTAAAACATAAATAAATAATAAAAATGTAAATTTTTAAACTATAAAACAGAAAATTTACAATATAAACTAAAAGCTTACATACATGAATATTAATCAGCATGCGCCTTGCTCACCAGCTCTTGTGGGAATAAGGCCCAGAAGAGTTTTTTTGGCGATAAAACGCAAAATAATTTATCGATTTTTTTGAAAAGTAGCTAAACTGACCCCATAGTCAACGTAATCAAGTGTCTCAAGTTTCCATCAAATCGGTTCAGGATTAAAGATTTCTGTAAGAAATATACATACAAGATCCTTGTTTCATATATATTTATAATTTTAATAATTAATTGTCTTTACAAAATTATTAAAATTTATTACTTAATTTTAATAATTAATGTTAATCTTATTTCACCAAAATGAAGTTAGCATTAAAAAAATACATTACCATTATTAATATCATTGTTATTAACATTGTAAAATAATTAATGAAAATAATTATTATTTTGTTATATACAAATTATATGCTACATTAAATTACAGTTTGTTGATAATAATTATTTAATTAAATCATCGCCGTTGTTGCATAATTAAAATATAAAATCAATTATTAAATAAATAAAATACAATTTCGAATAATTTGTCATTCGCCATAATTTATTTTTTTATAATCCCTCGATACGCTAGCTGTGTAAAATAATCAATTTCTTTTTATTGAAATTATTTTTTCTTTTTTTCATAAATTGCGTCCTGTTTTTCGATCGTTTCAAATTGAGGTCATTAAAACGTTCGTATGCCGTTGATGAATTGGTGAAGCAGTAGGAGTGTTCTTTAATCTGATCCTTTCATCGTCATCATCACCATCGTTACCATCATCATCATCATCATCATCATCATCATCATCATCACCAATCATAAACGTTATTATCAGGATCACCACCACATGCATCACCACTAATCATCATCATCATCGTCGTCTTCGTCTTAGTCGTCCTCACCACCATTATAATTATCATTAATCATCATTGCCATCATCATCATCATCATCATCACCAATCATAAACGTTATTATCAGGATCACCACCACATGCATCACCACTAATCATCATCATCATCGTCGTCTTCGTCTTAGTCGTCCTCACCACCATTATAATTATCATTAATCATCATTGCCATCATCATCATCATCATCATCACCATCATCACAATCGTCATCATCATCCACTGTCGTCATCAACATCATCATCATCATCATCATCATCTTCACTGTCGCCGAAGCCGTCATCGTCATCATCGTCCTTTTCTTTTATCTCTCAATCGATCTTTCTCGAAATCCATTTGTCTTTACATCTCTTCCACTCATTCAATCGGTCCATCCGTTTGTCGATATTTTTCAGTGTCTTCCAGCATCATCATCATCATCACAATCGTCATCATCATCCACTGTCGTCATCAACATCATCATCATTCACCATGTTATGTCTTTCAATCAGTGCAGATGACCCCGCTAATGGTTCTCATTTGTGTGTTTATGATGATGATGATGATTATGATGATGACCAACAGGTGCAGGCCTACGACGCCGACGAAATGCCGTTCAACTCTTTCCACTATTTCATCCATCGTTCAGACATCTTCAGGGTCGATCCCTCAAGCGGGTCCCTGACCACACTGGTTTCTCTGGACAGGGAGCTCATCGATTTCTACGTATTCGACATCTTCGCATGTCCCACTTCCGGCGAGGATGACTGCACTTCCGCTCACGTGACCGTCCGAATAGCAGACGAGAATGACAATCCGCCTCGCCTCATCTTTCCAGCTGCCCATCTCAACTTCACCCTCGTCGTTACCAACAGTTTCCAACATGGCGACAAGGTGACGAAAATCATGGCCGAAGATGACGACGAGCCTGGACCCAATTCCAGGCTGATTTTCCAAGCCGTCGATACCTCCTACTTCCGGTTGAACAGCACATCAGGCATGGTGACGGCCTCGCGGACGTTTGCCGTTTCAGGGGAAGGATCGGTGTGCGAGTTTCCCGTGGTCATCCGTGATTCAGGAGATCCACCGAAGAGTTTGGAGGTCGTCGTCATATTCATCTTCAACAGTTCCGTGAAGAGCTACTTTGACCTGGAAAGGGAAAACAACGAGGGAAACTTTTACATCGTCATCTGCATCGCCGTCGCATCGGCCTTTCTCTCGACCATCTTGGTCATTGCAATCCTCTTCGTAGCCAGGAAGCAGACCCTACCGCCACCATGCGACGGAGACAAAAAATCTGAACGCACCCGAGCGGCCGGAAAGAAAAAGAAAGAGCACAAATCGAGCGGGAAAAACTCAAACTCCGCGTCACTCAAGTTGAGATGTCAGCAGCCACTTCCGGCCAAAGGAGCAAAGAACAAAAACAGCAAAACAAAGAGGAAAAAGTCCTCCAAAGAACCTGTGAACACCTGCAGCGATGCACCTTTTACGCTCAACAACGGTTGTTTGCGAAACAAAAATAAGGTTGGTTCGAAAATAATTATGACGATAATTAGGAAAATTATTACAACGACAATGACAATTTCAAATATTAAAAAAAGTCGAATAAATTATATTAAATAATTAGTAATAAATGATTAATAATAACAAATAAATAAAAAATACTTTTGCATAAAAAAACTCCAAAACTCCAACTTAAATCCACTCCATAAAAACAGCCACAGTCGCTGGAAGATCACTCTTACACCAAGGTGGAGGAAACGGATCACACAGGTTCCTCCTCGAAACTCACCCATTTCCCCAACTTGACCACGCCCAGCCAAGACAGGCTGATGGAGGGAGATGGAGATTCGATGTTCATACAAAATATGCCCCAAGTTGTTGGTGAGTGGCAAGCCCATCAGGGTCCTTCTCGGTCGTTAAATGCGAAATCGTGTTACACCGTCTTGTAATCATGTGACTTGCTAGAGAAAGTGACTTCCGTAATAAATATTTATTCGGGCGAAAATTAGAACAACGTGAACTCTGGGAAATGATTTATTTTTTTTATTTCGGATTTTTACTGATTATGAGAAATTATTTCCTCTCCTTTCCTTCTTATTCCGATTTTTTTTTGTCTTGTTTTGTTTGGCATTCGTTTTAAAGTTATTGGACATAATTATTAGAACTCCAGAATATAAATTGTAATTGTAACTTCATTTATATAGCGCCATATGCATAGCGTCAGAGGCGCTTCTTGTAACCATTTATATAGCGCTCCTTCCCAAGGGCGCTGGCGGCAGTGCAGGGTGGGTTTCGAACACGATGCATTACGACTGTTGCATTAACGCCGTGTGCAAGTACGTAACCCATTCGGCTAACCTACAACCTGCACGCATAAAGTCACCAAATTCAGCAAAGTCACCAGTACCACCAAATTTGTAATTCAAGACGATGTGAATTAATTAAAATGCGACACAAATTAGAAATTAAAAAAAACTGAATCAGCTTTCCATTCACTTTCAACCACTTCAGTCACTGATTGTCTCATTCATCATCAACCAGTTACTCAATAATTTCAGACAAAATATCAACCATGCATCAACCCTTGATCTCAAAGCAACGCTACCTTCATAATCCCGTCTCTGCCACCACATTGACGACCAACAAACTGCCGACAAGACCTCAAGTTCCGCTCCGTTCATCCGGAACCATGACGCTCGGTTGCTATGGAGACCGAGTCCCTCATCACGTCAACAGCAGCTTCAGACAGGCCCCGACGGAAGTCAAATTCAAGCCGGAAGTGGTGACCAAAGATCCTCATTATTTTACGAACTGTGCCGCTAGTGCGTCGCTCCCTCAGCCGAACGTTTGTTACCCGAGCAGCGAAGCGAAACTAAGCTTCGGTAGCTTCGTCTGATAACATTCCCGAGACGATTTTTCCGTTGGAAAGTTTCTATTTATTTATCCATTTTTTGTTTGTTTGTTTTTGGTTTTTGATTTTGTTTCGTTTTGTTTCCACGTTTGCTCAAATAAATCGTCTCGTGTCACGTCAGCTTGAATACGTTCGCTAGGTGTCGCCCGACATTTTCCAATCGTTTTCGATTAATTCGCTAGGGTGAGTTTCCTATTTTCCCGTTTTACTTTTATTTTATTTTATTTTTTTGTTCTAAAAATGACGATATTCACGGAGGTTTAAGTCAAAATTTGTTTGAGCTGAAAACAATTGAATTCTTGAACAATCTGATAAACTCCTAAGTTCACTCGTAAGCTTTCGTAATAATTGCAATAATAATATTAATAAATAAAATATAAAATAATAATAATAATAATAACAATAGCAATAATAATAGTGTTTATAGTAATGATAATGATAAATAATGATTAACTGATAAAAAGCAAGTTCTATTCACAACAACAACATCAGCGCTTATTGAAGGCCAGAAATCAGAAAAAATAACAAGTGGGTGGTAATCAGTCAGTACTTGTCATGGACCCTTGACCTCACGTCACGTGACGTCGAGGAACACCTGCTTCGATCACTCAGAATGCTGGAGCGCTCGTACAGGTGAGAACTCATCTGCTGGTGCCTCACTTCGTCCTTCAAGACTGAAAACTTGTCGCTCAAGGAAATCGACGGATGTTTAAAGCAGAAATAACTGCTCGTGTTTTCGGGATAACATTCGGGATAACATTCACCCGTTTCTATCATTTTCCTCTGAACAAGTGAATGGTTCTCCTCGTGGCTTTCCAGCGGTGAATCTGGAAGACTGCCCCTGCTTGAGCAGCCTCTTGGAAGCTCATCGGGAAGCGGAGGGGCCGGACCGATGAGATGACTGTTTCCGTTCAGCAGGCTGGAAACTTCAGGTATGAAATGATGGTGAGGAACGCTGGATGAATTGGGCTGAATCGAGGCCAGGTCAAAGGTCGGCACGCTATTGAAGTTGACGAACACGTGACAGGTGCTCGTACTAGTGGTCGACGACTGGGAACTCCACGTGCCGTACTTTAAGTTGTCGCCGTGGTGGTTCGATCTGCCGACGATCGTCGAAGACGATTGTTCGGCCGCCAAGTCGCTGGTGCTGACCATTCTTTGGGAACGTGTTTTTCGTTGAGGGGCGGTCTCTGAATGTGAAACTTCTTCTGCAAATCCAGTCTCAGATGCTTCGCAGAGTTTCCTTTTCAAGTCTTTTGGCCCAGAAAATTTTTCAGAAAAGCCTTGGGGAGTTTTATTGGAAACACGAGAAGATTTAAGAAAGATGTCTTCTGAATTACACGGAACTTTTCCATTAGACGGATGCCCGTCGGTTGAAACTTGGAAATTTTGTGAATTTTGACTTTGTACCTCCTTTCCATCGAGTTTGTTTCGCCTGAGAATTTTATTTTCTTCTCTGTTTCTTCCTTTCTTCCGCGGAAGTTGAAGAAGTCTTTCCTTGCTCGACGTTTCAATCACGACCAACTCGAAATCCTGCTGCGATTGAAATCGATTGACGTTCTTGGTGGTTGATTGTCTGTCGGAGGAACAGGCGACATGTGATTTGCACTTCTGAGATGATCGTCTGGCTGTTGTACCGTTTGACTTCTTGTCGTGAGATGGCGTGTCTGTCTTTTGGACTACAAAGAATGTATTTGAAATAAAGAGAATGGCAACAATTGCGACGCGATTTGTGCTCGAAATATTAAAATGTAATTTAAAAAAAATTATTATATAAATAATAATTTATAATAATTAATATATGATCTTAACAAATTGATTATTTAGGACTAAATATTTATCATTTAAGCTACCACAAATCATCACTTGAAAAACCGATTTTACGACAAATTTACATGTAATTATGCACCTTTGAACTCTTGAATCATTCAAAAGAGAATTTCTTGAACAAATTCTTTCATAAATAATTATTCAAAAGGTTCTAAATTTGCATTTAAAGGATTTACGCGTTTTAAAATTAAACGTAAATAAACAAATACTTTGAAACTATAAACTTTCATTTGCGAAGCACTAAAATATTTTGGATATAATTAACAAATTTCCTAAAAGCGTAAAATGTATTTTGTCAAATAACTGCAACATTATTCGTAAAATAACCGTTAAAAAAGTTCCGTGCAATAGCAAAAACATTATATGGCTATAACCGCCAGATAAGACCAACAACAACATCAATAATAACAATAATAATAATAATAATAATAATAATAATAATATAATAATAATAATAATAATAATAAGAATAATAATAATAATAATAATAATAATAATAATAATAATAATAATAATAATAATAATAATAATAATAATAATAATAATAATAATAATAATAAGAATAATAATAATAATAATAATAATAATAATAATAATAATTAATAATAATAATAAGATAATAATAATAATAATAATAATAATAATAATATAATATAATAATAATAATAATAATAATAATAAGAATAAGAATAATAATAATAATACTAATAATAATAATAATAATAATAATCATAATAATAATAATAATAATAATAATCATAATAATAATAATATAATAATAATAATAATAATAATAATAATATAATAATAATAATAATATATAATAATAATAATAATAATAATCATAATAATAATAATAATAATAATAATAATAATAATAATTTCCTAAGAGCAACAAGAATAACATTAATGCATTATAATGTTCTACCAACAACAATAACATAATTATAATGTAACATTATTTCCTAACAACAACATCAACACCAACAACCGGCATAAGAAAGAAGATAATACTTCACCATCACTGGACTCGTCATCGTCGTCATCGCTGACGCAAACTTCATTGCTCTTCTCGGTCAGCGGAACTGCCAAAGATTTGTTGAAAGGGTTTTTCCTCTTTCCAGCGCGCCGCTGTTTCCTCCTCTTGATGAGCCACAGTAGGATGGTGAAGACGAGAAGGGGCATGATGATGATTATCGATGCAGTCATCCCTAAAATGGATTCCATTTTCCAGATTTCCGAGGTCTCCAGGTGCAAAGCTACCTCCTGGGTGGAGTTTGAGCTCTGCGGCTGATCTGGCAAAACGACCAGCTTAAAGGTAGTCTCGGCTCTTCCGGCAGAGTTTTCTACAATACAGGTGTAGTCACCGCTTTGGTTCACCTGTACGAGAGGTATGATCAGTAAGCTCGATGGGTGGGTGATCGTTTCTGCGGTCTGTGACTGGCTCTGACGATGACGACGTTGCTCTTCGGGTGTTTCTTGGAGGATGGAACCGCCGTGACTCTCGCCTGGATTGGGCTGCATTTTGGTGGTTGAAATGATCTGGAAATGGCGGGAGTTCCCGGCCGAGGGCTGGTGGTTTTTCCAGACGACTTTAGGAGTCGGATCGCCACTGTAGAGACATTCCAGAGTGGCATTTTGTCTTTCCTTGACTGAGACAGTGGAATTGGTTAAAACAATTCTGCCCGGACACGCAAACTGATCCTGGGTCAAATACTTCCACGCCACACCTTTGATAAGTGGGGGGCTGGCACAGGTGGGCGTGTTGCTGGCAAAATCCCAACTGACCCTGAATTTCTTCTTTTTGATCGATTGGCTAGCTTCGTTGTGTCCGGTTGATTGTGATTGAAGAATTTCATTGCTTCCATCTGGATATTTTAGTTCTTTGGGGTGATCGATCCACCTCCTTAGCCAACGTAGGGTGCAGTCACAAGACCACGGGTTTTTGTGGATTCTGAGTACTGCCAGACTTTCTGGTAACGACTGCTCCATGATTGGTGGAAGGTCTGTTATTTATTTTAAGTCATTTATTTTGAAATGCAAGTAATGTGATTTTTTTTAATGATTAATGATTATTTATCAGATCATTTTGCGGTTATTTAAATATTGAAAGCAATTTTATTTTTTAATAAAACAATTTAACACAAATTTTAAAATAATTAGACGAACAACGGTGGAATGTATTACTAATTACTAATAGCAATAATAACAATAACAACAATGACAATAAGAATAAAACAAATATTGTTATTGTTGTTGTTATTGTTACAAATACAAAATAACTATGAAATATTGTCGTCAACAACAAATAGTCTTCTTGTCTTGAAATTTAATAACATGGAAAACTGATGAGGCCCCAATCAATCGTAATTGTGCAAAAAAATTATGTCGCATATGAATCACCTTGGAAACACCTACAGACCTATTTTCCAATTCATTCCAATCATTTCACCTGTTTTTATCCCTCCAGGTAGCTTCCTGTTACATCTTTGTGTCATCAATATCAGTAAAGTCACGAACGCAATTTCTTATTGATAAAGAAAGTGATGTTAGCTGTAATTATTTTAGTAATAATAGTTTTTACATATTATTTATAAGAGAATATATAATATTTATTATTAATGTTTTGTTTAATTATATTATTGCATTCCTAAAAGTAGTCAGTATCGTTGTTATATTTATTAATATTTGTAATGTGATTTATAATAATAATATTTATTTGTTGGGTCTTTGAAACAATAACCAGTTGAACAGAAAACTTTATTGGCGGTCAAATATTCAGGAACAGAAACTAGAACTAAATATCGCTAATGGCCAGTACGTAATATAACCAACTCGCAATCCCTATCGTATAACAACCGTATCCCTCCGTAAACTTGTAGGACTCGAACCAAACTCTAAAACTCCCTCGCTCCCGAGGTCTGTTCTTTTTATACCCGAAATGACGTCACAACACCTCCGCGCCAGCCGAAGAGTCTCCCAGAGCTTTGAGGCGTAATCTTTCTGACCGTCTAGGCAGGGTAAGTCCTTGATCCAGTATGTTCGGTCGCTGGAAATTTCTTCGTCCTCTTGGTCGACCTCTGGGTCTTCTCGGCGGTTGTACTGTTGTGGGTATTGTTGTTGTAAGTGTAACATTTCTTGCAGTTGGAGTGGGACCCGGCACCATGCCTGGGTCAACGTCCTCATCTACTCCGTGTCTAGGCCTCAATTGCTCCACGTGCCTCTTCCAAGTAGGTCCTTTTGGCACGGCCTGTATCAAAACATGGCGAGGTCCCAAGACTTGAACTACAATTGCCGGGATCCATCTAGGAACGCGATCCTTACCCGGACCGATGCGTTGTACGTAACAGGGTTTCCCGACATCGAATTTGGTGTTGTTCGTTCTCTTGTTGGACGTAAAATCGTTCTGTTTGTTTTGTGAACGTTTGGCTATTTGAGACACCGAAGGTAAAAGTGCGTCTAATTTTCCTCGTATTTGTCTCCCGTTTCTCTCTGCTTCCGAACTCCAAATCCAGGGTGCTTCTTTTCTGGTTAGACTCGTTAACGGCTCAGCAATGGTCGAAAGGTTTGGGATGAATTTGTGGTAGAACTGCACTGATCCCAAAAATGAGCGTAATGTTGATGTATTTGTTGGCCTTGGCATGTTCGTCAAAGCGTCCGCACGTTTCCCTTTTTCTATCCCGCTTTTTGAAATAACGAGTCCCAGATATTCCATCGAATCTTTTGCAAAAATGCACTTGTTTTTATTGCATCTCAATCCTTTGTCTCGTAACCTTTGTAGTAAAGCTTTCAGGTTTTGAAGATGTTCTTTGGAGTTGGAACTACCGACAAGAATGTCGTCTAGATAGACTGCGACTCCTTGTAGATCACACGTCAATCTGTCCATTATTTCTTGGAAGTAACCTGGAGCTGAAATTATTCCAAAAGGTAGTCTCGTTTGAAGTAAAACTCCTCTATTTGTGGTCAACGCGAGTTTTTGTTGACTCTTAGGAGCGAGTTTGACTTGATTGAATGCATCTGCTAAATCAATCTTGCTGAAGTAACGACTTCCTCCAAGTTTTCTCATAAGATCCTCAGGCAGTGGCATTGGGTATCGGTGAGGTTCCAACTGGGAATTTACGGTCACCGAATAATCTCCGCAGATTCGAAACTTAGCCTTCTTTTCGCCTGGTCGCAGACTCTTTCGAATCGGAACTATCGGAGTTCCGTAATCATTGAAGTGTGTTGGGATCCAAATCCCTTTCTTTATTCCTGCATCAAGAGCCTGATTTAGATCTTCCTGAATTGAAAATGGAACTGTTCTTGCTTTCACAAAAATTGGCGTTGCTTCCTGTTTGAATTTTACCTCCAGTTCGAAATTTTTCAAACAACCAAGATCTTGCTCGAAACATTCTTTGAAATCGTGGCAAATTTTAAGACATGCTTTTTCGACGGTTTTTGAATCCGTTTCTTCATGAACCTTGAAAACATGATTGCGTAGCAAGTCCGACATATCGATTTGCAATTCAACTATGGCTTTCCTGCCAAGAATGTTGAGTTTTAGCAACTTGGTGACATTGAATTCTAGAGGTACTTCTTGAAGGTCTGATGTCGAAACCATCATTTCGCAGACTCCTAAGTTCGGGATTGAGTCCCCAGTTGCGGAAGTATATTTCGTACTGGAAGGTGTAAGCTTGGGTTTTCCCCACTTGTTCCACACTTCCATTGAGCAAAAGTTATCCCTGGCTCCGCTGTCCAACTCGAAAACAAATTCTGAATTTCCAATTTGTAACTTTTGTACGAGAGGGGAGTGGCTCGGAATTGTATGGATTGAATTCACTTTTTTCTCTCTTTTGAACTTTTTCTTTAAACATGCTTTTTCTAAATGTCCTATGATTCCACAGAAGTTGCATTCCGTTTTGACATGCCTGCAATCATTGGCGTGGTGTCCCTTTGTTCCACATCTTGGACACGTCCCTTTCGGGAATGGAAATTTAGAGAGTTGCTGTACTTGGCGTCTTGGTTTGAAATTCACTTTTTCTTGTTTGTTGTCGGCAGATTCTTCCACTTCCGTAGCAATTTCAACAGCCCGATTGAAAGTTAATTCATCATCTGGAATTTTGAAAAGCGACTTGAGAACCGCCTCGTTGTCAACAGAACATACAAATCTCGTTCTCAAGGCTTCGTCGAGTGTGTCCTCAATACTAGGAAAGTCGCACGTAGAAGCTGCTGTTCGAATTTTCGCCGCGAGTTCTTGAATGGTCTCGCCAGGTTGCCTTTTTATCTCGGTCCAAAATCTAAACCTTTCTTTCACAATGAATCTTTTGGGGTTGAAATTTTCCGTCATTACTGCTTGAATTTCCGAAAAGTCTAACTTATTGACTTCGCATGGAATTGTCTTTTGTGAAGCCGCAGTTTGTAAGAGTTTGTAAATTGAAGTTGACTGGTTTGTGAGAAAAACTTGAGTAATTTTTGAGGTCGGAATAGAGTTTGCTTCTGTAAAGGTTTGAAACCGACTCATGTAGTCACCCCACAGCTCTTTATTCGGTTCGAAAGGCATGAAATTAGGGATGGTCGTAGAATTCTCAGCAATTGAACAAACCAGGGTTTTCATTTGTTTCGAAAATAGTTCCAGAAATTTAGCGATATCCGCCATTTTCACCCGCTTTGAAATTCAAATACACTGCTACTGAACAAATTCTGACAAACCTTTTCTGTTGGTTTCCTTGAAAATATCACTTTTCAGACTTTGAAACTTTTCTTTCGTCGACTGCGCCAGTTGTTGGGTCTTTGAAACAATAACCAGTTGAACAGAAAACTTTATTGGCGGTCAAATATTCAGGAACAGAAACTAGAACTAAATATCGCTAATGGCCAGTACGTAATATAACCAACTCGCAATCCCTATCGTATAACAAGCGTATCACTCCGTAAACTTGTAGGACTCGAACCAAACTCTAAAAACTTCCTCGCTCCCGAGGTCTGTTCTTTTTATACCCGAAATGACGTCACAACAATAATTATTATAATATTATTATAATTAATATTATTAAAAATATTATTATTATAATTATTAATATAATAATAATAATTATTATTAGTTATAATTATTAAAAATATTGTAACAATATTATACAATTATGATAATTATATTATTATTATTATTATTATTATTATTATTATTATTATTATTATTATTATTATTATTATTATTATTATTTCGAATGCTTAAAGACAAATTCTGAGCCTCATAAAAGTTATTTGCCGAGCATCCAAGATGACGTCATAAGGAGGACATTTTTGGGGAATTAGGATGCCATATTCTTGCTCATTTATTTGTTTACTCTGAGAATAAATATAATAGCAAT
>JAJTWR010000481.1:1992500-2025000 GCA_021613335.1 Whitmania pigra
TGCCACGTTGCAGAGTTCAAGGGTCGTCGGGATCGTGACCTTCAATCGATGACCTTGGGATTGACCCTGTGAGAAGGTCATCGTCAGGAGAGGCAGCGTAAAGGCGATGAAGGAGCTCTTCAGATTCGGTGTCATTGTATTGTGGTCCTGGTGGATTTGCACCTGGAATATTTGTATCTAGTTCAACAAATTTCATCTTAAAAAAGAATTATATCGTCGTTGAAGTCATTAAATTTGTTACTATTAGTTTTTGTTGTTGTTGTTGCTGCTTCTGTTGCTAACAATATATCGACGTAGTGTCAGCGTCAGACGCCACAGACTCACAAGATCACAGATGACAGACTCGTGACAGTGAAATGATGGAATCTGATGACAGGAAACAATCGAAAGGCATCAATTCAAACCGACATCAGCATTCGTCTTCGGAACATTCGTCATTCTTCATCTCGTGCTCTCATTGGTCGGAATATTGCTTCAATTTATTTTTTAAAATACAGAAATTTTCTTTCATTTTTGCGGAAGTTTTTGGGGAGTACGTTTTGAACTCTTTCAGTTCCATCCGTCCGTTCATTCTGTTTTTTCTTATTTTTTCTTTTCTTTTCTTTTCTGTTCTTTCAATCGCTTTGACCTGCATTCAACTATTCGCTCTACCGTCCGTTCACTCGTCTGATACTAAGACTGTTATATCCACTACCCATTCATTCATTCATTCATCTATCCAGCAATCAGTGCATCAATTCATTCATCCATTCACCCACCCACCCATCAGAACATCAATTCATCCATTCAAATCCATCAGCGCATCAATTCATTCATCCATTTACCATCTATTCATCCTCCCCTTTGAAAATTCCTAATGGAGCATTTCTTCGACTTCTCCTTTTCATTTCCATTCACTCATTCACTCCTGAAATTGCACTCCGCAGTTTTACTGATGCCCTGGAAAAATAAAACGGAAGTCCACTTTTAAACACAGATTCTGTTGGTTTAGGGGTTCCTAAAAGGCAGATGCTTGGGATTATTAAGTGCAGAACCTTCCCTCCATCCACCCTTCTCAGACGTCAATCAATGCTCCCCGACTTCCGGCTTCCAGTTACCTCGGCGTCACCGAAAATAAAAAAAAAAAAAACAAATACAAAAATAATAATAAAAACGTAACGAATGCAATTCTTTCTTTAAATTTGAATGTTGTTGAAAAATATTGAGAGGAATTGTAAATTGTAAAAGAAAATTAAAAGACGTCAAAAATTAGGATAAAATGCTTTCCATGTTTAAGTTCTCATCTTTCGTACTCATTTTACTTTGTCAAATGATGTTTAATAATGAATGGGTCAAAATATTCAAAAAAAAAACAAAAAACATACTTCATACGTTAAGAGCATCAGAATATGATGCATTTAATTAATGTAGTATTTCAACTATTTATTGTAAACAATTGAAATTATTAATAAAAATATGGATAGCATCTCCTCAACTGCAGAAATATCTTTGCAAAGAATTAAAACTAATTTTGAAAAGTCACGGATAAGTGAGAACATTCGAAAGTTAGAGAATGGACGTGGAGTTCATCCGAGCGTGACTAATCCAACATGACACACGAACCTTGCGTAACGTACCGGCGACATTTTTGACCGGTCACGCATGACTGACTTGTCGTTGAACTTCTCGGATATTTTCTACCGAAAGCCAATAAAGGAAGAACGTATTTATTTTTTTATTATTATTTTTTATAACATTTTATATATATATTGTTGTTGTTATATAGTATTTGTTACAATATTTTTAATATTATTCTTTATATTATTTTTTATAATAGTTTTTTTATTATTGCTCTTTTTTTTTGCCCAATTATCTCCGCTATGCTTCAGTGGCTTGGAATTTTCAAGAACGTGACGAGAGCACCCAAATTGGAGATGTGGAAAAGTGGACTGGGACCGTTAGTTTTTAAAAAGTTATGCAACGTTAACAAAATTAACATTAACAACATTAACAACATTAACATTAACAACATTAACAACATTAACAACATTAACATTAACATTAACATTAACAACATTAACATTAACAACATTAACATTAACAACATTAACATTAACAACATTAACAACATTAACAACATTAACATTAACAACATTAACATTAACATTAACAACATTAACAACATTAACATTAACAACATTAACAACATTAACAACATTAACATTAACATTAACATTAACAACATTAACATTAACAACATTAACATTAACAACATTAACATTAACAACATTAACAACATAACAACATTAACATTAACAACATTAACATTAACATTAACAACATTAACATTAACAACATTAACATTAACAACATTAACATTAACAACATCAACATTAACAACATTAGCATTAACAACATTAACATTAACAACATTAACATTAACAACATTAACAACATCAACATTAACAACATTAACATTTACAATATTAACATTAACAGCATTAACATTAACAACATTAACATTAACAACATTAACATTAACAACATTAATACTAACAACATCAACATTAACATTAACAACACGTTAGTTACTATTAGAATAAATAATGGATTACATTAATTATAACAAGTAATAACAACAATAAAGTTATGATAGCAATGAATTGTAACACAATATGTTATTATTATTATTATTAAACATTTTTGTCGCAGTAAACATTGTCAAATGTCCTCGCCTCCAGCTCAATCGAAAGTACGGTCCTCCATTGAATGGAAACATGGAAAGCGTAATAAAAGTTTAGCAAAGAAATATAAATTACAGACAGCAACAAAGAACTGAAAGAGAATCGGCGCCATGTTGGTGACCATGTTTACGACTGTCCATTCACCACGTTCGCCACATTCACTCCGTTATCGATTCTATGCGAGCGATAAATTGCTACTTGAGACCTTTTAACTGGTGCTGACTTATTAATGAATTTATGAAATTATGGACGTGTGAGATTACTATCGTTGTTGCTTTTTGTTATTATTATTACTATTATTATAATTATAATAATAGTTTCATAATTTGTAATATAATTATAATATAAAATAATAATGTCAAATAATAATAATAATTAATTAATTAATTAATGGATATTAATATTATAAATTATTAATAATAAATAAATTATATTATTATCTGATATTATTACTATTAGTACTATTATTATCATCGTCACCATCATCATAATTGTTATTATTTTAACTCGTTATGTTACTATAATAAAAATAAAAAGCCATTATTTGCTAAATATAATTAATATAATCATAAAAATTGTCATTATCGAATCACAAAATTAAAATGAGCAATTTTAAATCTAATTTATTCAGTTTAAACATGAATCTAGAAACAAATTGGAATTTTAATCAATTTCCATCAACAATGGTTCGACACTTTTCCAATGTCTTTTTCTTTTCGTTCTGAACATCCGTTCGGAATCCAAATGTTGCCGACGTTAAGCGCCACACAAATGATCAGTCATGACTCGTCACGTGCGAATGCAGCGGATGTCATCGCAGTGTCAAAGTCATTGTTGGGCGTGTCACGGTTCAACAAAAAAGGAAAATTCGAGAAAATCAACCTCCACTCTTAGTTTTGTATTTGGTTGATTGTGAAAGGTCGACGAAGGAAAGAAAGGGAAGATTTAATGCACTTCAATCAATTTCAATCAACTTCAATCAACTTCAATCAATTTCAATCAACTTCAACACACTTCAATCAATTTCAATAAACTTCAATCATTCAATCAACAATCTTCAATCGATTTCGATCAACTTCAATAAATTTCAACAAGCTTCAATCAACTACAATAAATTTTAATCAACTTCATTCAACCTTAATCAATTTCAATCATCTTGTCAATCGATTTCGATCAACTTCAATTAATTTCATTAAACTTCAATAAACTCTGTTAATCTGCTTGATACTGTTTATGGTTCTGTTTATTAGCTTGCAATAATCGGCGCATACATTTTTTCAATAAGTTTTGTTGTTGTTGTTGTTGTTGACCTGTAGACCTTGTAATACCTGCTGATTGAAATTTCCACGTTTACCTGGGTTTCACTTTCGCTATTCAAGGTCACGCGACGTTTAGAATGTCATACAAACTAATTAATTAACTAATTACTAATGCCTGTTTCAATTTAATGAAATCCAGTTTAAGTTCATTGATTTGTGTCTTAAAAAAAATAGTCAACATTTCTAAAGATTGTCAACAAATTAAAATTAATAAACTAATTACAATTGGAAATTAATTAATTCATTGAAATTGAAACAAAAGTATTATTTATATAAGTAAATATATTATTAATAAATTGATTTAAAATAATGGAAAGGTAAACTCAGGTCGAATTAAGAATTAATTAATGTAATTATTGATTAATTAACTTATTTATTTATTTGTTGTTTTAAATGACATTTGTTACCGTAATTGCTTATAATTTAATAAAAATGATTTATTTAAATGTATTATTCAATAATAAATAAATATAAACAAATTATAGATAATATTATTAATAACGCTTGGCAATTAAAACGATATGATATGTATATAATATGTTCTTGCTGGTTACAAGTGTTTTAATTGTTTATTAAATATTAAAATTAAAGTGTTGTAATTGTTTATTAAATATTAAAATTAAAAGCGTTTTCATTGTTTATTAAATATTAAAATTAAAAGTGTTTTAATTGTTTATTAAATATTAAAATTAAAGTGTTGTAATTGTTTATTAAATATTAAAATTAAAAGTGTTTTAATTGTTTATTAAATACTAAAATTAAAATAAACTAATTAAATTCAACTCAAAAGTTTTTAAACATGAAATAAAATTTAAGTATTTAACATTTTTTATTTTACGCGAAGTGCAACAAAAAGATTTAATTTTATTGAAAAATAAAAAATTGTTTCCCGCCAAAAGCAGTTTAATATTTGTTTGTTCATGGATTTGGCGCTCTAAAGGTGGAAGCTTTTAAGCTATCGATTGGTGGACGATGATGATGATGATGATGATGACGACGACGATGATGATGATGACGATAACAATTGCAAAGCGTCTTCATATACATTAAGCAGTTGAACTATAACCCCCATTCAGAGAAATTACTTAAAAATAATCAATAATTCTTTCAAAAATAATTCTTTCTCTCTTTTAAGAAAAGAGAAAAAACGGCAAAAATCTCGTCAGACTTTTTTTTTAACCTCTTGAAAGCTTCAACGCGAGATGGCGCTTCTCAGACAACGAGTCTCCTTCATCTTCCACTCAATCCATCCCTCCATCCTTCATCTTCCACTCAATCCATCCCTCCATCCTTCATCTTCCACTCAATCCATCCTCCATCCTTCATCTTCCACTCAATCCATCCTTCCATCCTTCATCTTCCACTCAATCCATCCTTCCATCCTTCATCTTCCACTCAATCCATCCTTCCATCCTTCATCCTCCACTCAATCCATCCCTCCATCCCTCATCTTCCACTCAATCCATCCTTCCATCCTTCATCTTCCACTCAATCCATCCTTCCATCCTTCATCCTCCACTCAATCCATCCTTCCATCCTTCATCTTCCACTCAATCCTGTCTTCAAAGCCCAGCACTCATTCATTTCAAGAGACTGAAGACCCTCGCCGACATTTGAACCCGCGACCTTCGGGTTTCCAACTGGATGCATTACCCTAACCCACTATCCAGCCACCTGGGTCTACCTTTCCATTTGTCATTGCAAAGGTTTTAAGGGTGTTTTGGAATTTATGTCGTCGTCGTTGCTGTTGTCGTTGTTGTTTCTGTTGTTGTTGTTGTTGTTGTTGTTGTTGTTGTTTCTGTTGTTGTTGTTGTTGTTGTTGTTGTTGTTGTTGTTCTGTTGTTGTTGTTTCTGTTGTTGTTGTTGTTGTTGTTGTTGTTGTTGTTGTTGTTGTTGTTGTTGTTGTTGTTGTTGTTGCTGCTGCTGCTGCTATTGTTTGTTTTTTATTGGTTAATAAAAAAATTATTGGAAAATGTTAATAGAAAATATTAAATGAAGTAAAAAAATAATAAATGATGGAAAATAGTTTTTCTTGTTGTATTTCGAAATATTTGGAAGAATTTAATTGTACCATGAAATTATTTAAATAAATGATGTTTCAAAAGTTTAAAAGCTTAAAAGTTTACATTTTTTTTATTTCTTCTTTCTTGAAAATTGAGAAAATGTTTTGTGCTCACCTGTTTAAGTGACCTGAGATTGATGCTTTTATGAACGTGATGATGATGATGATTATGATGACGAGGACGATGATGATGACGAGGATGATGATGATGTTGATGAAGATGTAGATAATGATGGCGAAGTTGTAAAAAATTGTTTAATGTCGATTTTTACATAAATTTAAATGAGAAAATATTTTGTAGTGAGCTGAGATTGATGCTTTTATGGACGTGATGATGATTATGATGACGAGGACGATGATGACGATGATGATGATAATGGTATTGATGAAGATGTAGATAATGATGACGCAGTTGTGAAAAATTAATTACAATCTTTACATAAATTTATAAACACAATAAAAAAAACATCTGAAAACTCAAATCGAAAAGAAAAACAACAGCAACATCAACAACCACAAAAGCACTAACAACAACAACAACAGATGCAAATTCCGCTTTCAACAACCAACAAACATTAGCAACAAACAACCAACAACAATAGCAACAATTGCAGCAACAACCGGCAAACATAAACAACAAACATCAACAACAACAACACAACGCAACTCCAAAGAAACAAAACAGATGAGCAACTCGAGCTTATTGATAACTTTTCAGAACGAAACAAATCGCCTTTCCATTCAGTCGGCCACCTTGAATATATGCGAGTCCTTATTGCAAGTGGCGTTCAGCTTCTAAATGATGAGTCAGCCATTTTGTCTGTGACGTCATCACTCAATTATGAGAAAGTAAATTTCTTTCACTGCCTATGTCTGGATCCTTTGCCCGACAGTAGTCGACGTAAGTTTAATATTTAATAATTATCATTTTAATAACATTATTAAATAACTATATTTTTATTATTATTGTTATTATTATGATTATTATTATTGTTATTCTTCTTCTTCTTCTTCTTCTTCTTATTATTATTATTATTATTATTATTATTATTATTATTATTATTATTATTATTATTATTATTATTATTATTATTATTATTATTATTATTATTATTATTATTATTATATTATTATTATTAATGTTGTTGTTGTTGTTGTTGATGCTGGTAATGAATAATTTTAAATAATAAATAAGCGTTGATGATAAATAATGATTTAAAATAAATATTTAAGGATAAAAATTATTGTATATAAAATACCTAATTGTATCATAAAACTACTACAAGACTTATGTAAATACAGTCATTTGCAGCATATTTATGGATTTGATGACCAAATTTGAGACAAAACTCTGGTTGTGTCATCGATCATAAAAAAATATTTGTTTTGCAATTTCAACACATCCTCATTGATCCAAATCGATTTGTATCCAGTGACCCTATAATTATCTTGCCTTTCATCTTTTTGATATTTTAAAAGTAATTTTTAATCCATCTATCCAACTATCTGTCTCTTTACTTATCCATCCATCCAAATAATTATCCCTTTATTCGACCATCCGTCTAACTACTGAGCTACCTATACCTTTTCCAACTAACAAACTATTCATCCCTTTGCAGTTCAATCCATTTATCATTTTTCAAATCGCCTACATCTTTGTTTCATTAAAATAATTAATTACTATTTTCTCCATTAAAAATTTAGAATTTAATTTTAAACAGAAGTGCAACTATTTATTATGTCGAATGAAGTAAAATGAGAATCATTTGTAACTTCATCTTTTATTAACGAGTCAAAATTTTTCACAAAAGCCATTATAAATTATTTAACTATTCTCAGAATTTATGAGTAAATAATATATCAGATCATTCTCGTCAGATACTTTCAATACATGCATCCATACATCCACACATCCATCCATCCATCCATCCATCCATCCATCCATCCATCCATCCATCCATCCATCCATCCATCCATCCATCCATCCATCCATCCATCCATCCATCCATCCATCCATCCATCCATCCATCCATCCATCCATCCATCCATCCATCCATCCATCCATCCATCCATCCATCCATCCATCCATCCACCATCCATCCATCCATCCATCCATCCATCCATCCATCCATCCATCCATCCATCCATCCATCCATCCATCCATCCATCCATCCATCCATCCATCCATCCATCCATCCATCCATCCATCCATCCATCCGGTATTTGTCACCATGTCTCCTCAAATGCAAAATTGGTTTGAGAAACGCTTCTTGATTTATGATGCTACTTACCACCATTATCACCATGACCGCCACCATCATCGTCATCGTCATCGTCATCATCATCGTCATCATCATCGTCATCATCATCATCATCATCATCATCATCATCATCATCATCATCATCATCCATCATCATCATCATCATCATCATCATCGTCGTCATCATCATCATCAATCATCATCATCATCATCATCATCATCATCATCATCATCACATCATCATCATCACATCATCATCATCATCATCATCATCATCATCATCATCATCATCATCATCATCATCATCATCATCATCATCATCATCATCATCATCATCATCATCATCATCATCATCATCACCTCCAAGAACTACCACAAAGTGATTGATGTGGACCACCCGCGTAACACCGAAACAACTCCTTTGGCAAACACGTCATTAATTTCCTGCCATATTCATCCTCATCTGGATTTCCTCTTAATCCTTTCCACCCATCTCACCATCAATATCATTATCATCATCATCATCATCGTTATCGTCATCATCATCATAATCAGCAGCAGCAGGATGGATGGATGGATGGACAAGTTGAGCGGGTTGAGTGGATTACAGCATCGAAATAAAGGAAATATTTAGAAAGAATAAAACTGGATAAAAAGATGATCATTCCAGCAACTCCGATGAATCTTTACGATCGTGGCGCACCTGTCTCACCGGAATTTGTTGCGCCATTTTTACCTTCGTTTTTGTGAGCACTTAATTGTTGTTTATTGGTGCTTATTTTTAATTTTGCTTGTTTTTAATTGTTTAATTGTTTTTTGTTTGTTTAATTGTTGTTTAAATTAATATTTAATTTATTTTATAATTATTGAGGTTATTATTATGTTTTTTAATTCACAGTCTGTTCCTTATTATTCTGCTTCATTGCTCGTAAATAGTTGAAATCACAGAAATCTTTAAAAACTATTTTTAATTATAAATATATTTATTTGTTTCACAAATCTATGAGCAATAAACATTTGTCAGTAGCCAAAATTTTTATATATTAAAATCATAATTCACTTTTTAAAACTGTCCCAACCCTTATCCCGGTCTCCCCTTAAAAATGAAAGACCCTACGGTACGACCACCACCACCCATAAATTTACCGCCAAACAGCACCTCTGGGCCACCCAGATAACACCAGCCACATCGAAATACAAAACTCAGAGACTCGAAATATTCTCACTTTTTTTTTAAATCAGAAAAATTGACGTCTTAAGAAGCTTTATGCTTTTAATAATTACACAGTTATGTTTATATCCTTGTTTTCATTTATCTATATTATTATTATTATTATTATTATTATTATTATTATTATTATTATCACTGTGATAAATGTTTAATTACTATTTATCTATATATTATAAAATTAATATTTATATCAACATATTATGTTATAATCTATACGTTTCAATCTTGTATAATTTACATTTAAAAATCAATAAGTTAATCTAAATTAAGCAAATCGAATATAAATAAATAAATGGAAATAATAATTTATAAATAAAATAATTAAATTACGCATAAAAGCATCTTGACGAATTGGTCAATGTTGATCAAATCAGGGAAAATTGAAAATTGAAGGAGGAGTAAAAAGACCATTACCATAACCATGTCATTGAGATGTCACTTTGGATGTCACACTACAAGACACACTTCACGTCTTTTGACATACTTGATGTCACAGTATATGCCACACCAGATATGACACTATATGTCACACCAGATATCACACTATATGTCACATTAGATATCACACTATATGCCACATTAGATATCACACTAATAGAATAGCCCCGTCGAAACATCACGGCGTCAAAATAGCCCCATGATAACTCCATGTCAAAGTATTTTTAAAAACGTTGTGAAACTGAATCAAAATTTAATTCGAAATTAGTGTAAATAGTTAACTACTGCAGTAACTATTTTAACTACTTTTCCGTTGACATTTGATAAAATTAATTTCAACAATCTGAATCAGTAGAATTACTTGAAAATATCTTTATTATTCCAACAGTTGAAAACAGCAACAACCACAGAAATAAATGCAAATTTTGCAAAACATGTATTGTTTGTTGTTATTATTGTTCTCCAAAAATTTAATTTGCATAGTCTTGCTTATTCAAATTTGTATCTGGCTTACAAATTTGTGTTGACATTATCCTCATCACAAGTTGCTTGTGAGAGGTCGTTTTCAAAATTGAAATACGTTTTGAGCAGATTGAGAAATTTTCTGAACCAGTCAATTCTACGATCATTCATGCTGATGTCTTGTGAGAAAGACTCTTTTCCAAGAATCAATAACAATGAAATCATTGATGTTTTAGCATCGACTAGTGAAACGATGAAAAAGCTGTTATAATAGTTAATAGTGAATAGAAATTTTAGACTCTAGTGATTCTTATGTTTAAGTTGATCAAACTAGGAGTTAAATAAAATTTCCCGGGCCGGTTTTTTAAGCCAGTCCGACCCTGGTGTCAGGGCTGTTTTGACGGGGCTGTTTTGTCGCCGTGCTGTTTCGACGGTGCTGTTTTGTCTTGGGCTATTTTGTCGCCGGGCTGTTTTGTCGGGGCTATTTTGTCGCCGGGCTGTTATGACAGGGTTCCATGTCACATATATGTCGGAAATTCCGAGCGCAGAATGAGATCGACGAAACAGTTGCCGAGCTGATGTTCGATGAAGTGAGAGGTCCTACCCAGACGGCCGTCATGCAGTTAGATGGAACCACCTGCCAAAATGGTCCCAGGCGAGCATATCAGTCAGAGCCGCTATGATTAGCCAGGAAAGGAGGTGAAAATGGAACAAGTGGGGTTTGGTGGAAGACATCGAATGCCGGATCTGTGGCTGTACCGAAACACTGCATCATGTGCTCAGCAATTGCACGTATGCCCTTGCCAATGGTCGGTACATATGGCGACATAACCAGATTCTTTGAGAAGCATGTGAAGCCGCAAAAGCAGCAGAAACTAAAACAAAGTAAAACTCGAGCACGATCGATCTGTCAGATCTGGTGCTCGTATCGCCGTCGATGGATGTCATCATTCTGGTGGAGCTGACGGTTCCATGGGAAGACGGGCTAGAATACAGCAATGCGTCCAAAGCAGATAAGTATGCAGATCTGGCGATGGACCTGGAAGCGAAAGGATACCGCACAGACCTTTTCTCCATCGAGATTGGCGCAAGGGGCGTGGTTGGCAAGTCGACTTACGCTCTCCTCACCAAGATTGGATTCACCAAGATCAAGCCGGAAGAGAACAAAAGCTGTGACAAGAATGTCTGAGGCCGCAGAAGCGGCTTCATTCTGGATATGGCACATGAGGATCCAGACAAAGTCTTAAGAGGCCCAAACCGCGGCCGCGAAAAGGCCCGCGGTCGAATCCCGAAACTGCCGATACAAAGCAAAGAAAAACAGATAGCATGCGACTTGAAGAAGCCGTTGAGAGCTTTCGAAGTCACTCCAGTCCAGGCAGCAGTGACCGGCATAACAAGGCCAACGAGTGCCTCTCATAGCCGGAGGTAAAAATTCGGTCCAGAAACACAAAACCGACAGGGACATCCGGCTGATCACCTGATGCGGCCCGCCCCCGAAAACATAAGAAGATTCAAAGGTCCAAAACGTTTGAAGACGGGGAAACTCTTCTGAGGATCAAAAGCTTCAAGGCGGAGTGACAAGTAACTAGTCACATTAGATATCACACTATATGTCACACATTAGATATCACACTATATGTCACACATTAGATATCACACTATATGTCACACATTAGATATCACACTATATGTCACACATGATATCACACTATATGTCACACATGATATCACACTATATGTCGCACATGATATCACACTATATGTCACACATGATATCACACTATATGTCACACATGATATCACACTATATGTCACACATGATATCACACTATATGTCTCTTTAGATATCACACCATATGTCGCAGTATATGTCATACCAGATATGACTCTATGTCGCAATATATGTCACACTAGACATCAAACTTTGTCACAGTATGTGCAACTACATGTCACAGTATATGTCACATACTAGATATATAAGTCAAGTTGCAAATCACAATTGATGTCATACTAAAAATCGCACTAGATGCCTTATTAGATGTCACATCAATTTAGAACCATGTCCGTTATTGTTTTACTGAGTTACTGTGATGTGTTTTACGAATTTAAAAAATTTATAACTGTAAAAAATTAGTTTAATTTTAATTATTTTGTATTGTTTAATTGATTAGTTTCTTTGTGCTAGTATTAATATTAAAGTTATTATTTGTTTAAAAAATAATTTCCAGCGCAATTTCTAAAATAATTTGTATCTTTAAAATAATATTTTGTATCTTTATTACTATGTTCGTTTATTGCTATAACTAAACTATAGAAAGTATGAGAAACCAACTGGGAGATGGATTGGAGTGGAATGAGAGAATAGTCAGAGTGATCGGAGAACTATATAAGAGCTACAGAAGGGCGATCTTTAACCTAATACATCGCTACTAATTATAAAACTAATTATATAATAATAAACCTAATTAATATTCCACTACAACACATCCTAATGTTTCATAATTTCTAAAATAATTTCCATCCTAATGTTTCATAATTTCTAAAATAATTTCCATCCTAATGTTTCATAATTTCTAACATAATTTCCAACGTAATTTCCATCAAAATTTCTGACATAATTCCCAATGTAAATCCAGCACAATTGTTCAGGTGAAATTTTCTCATTTATGAATACTTTTAAATTCCAGCAGAAAATATTTATTCTCCAAAGCATTCGCCTCCTCGAGAAATATTTTCTATTCATTAAATTTTTGTTTTTGGTTTTTATTTTTGTTTCTCTAATTCATTCATTTTTTTCACAATTTATCGATCGCTCTCATTTTGTTCTCCTAAACTATTATTGTATTACGATTGTTGTTATTATTATTATTATTTGTATTATTGCTGTTATTGTAATTATTGTTGCGATGATGATGATGATGATGACGATGATGATGATGATGATGATGATGATGATGATGATTGATGATGATGATGATGATGATGATGATGATGATGATGATGATATGATGATGATGATGATGATGATGTGATGATGATGATGATGATGATGATGATGATGATGATGATGATGATGATGATGATGATGATGATGAGATGATGATGATGATGATGATGATGATGATGATGATGATGATGATGATGATGATGATGATGATGATGATGATGATGATGATGATGATGATGATGATGATGATGATGATCACAGTTATCATCTTTATAAAAGTCATCATCATCATCATCATTTTTATAATCATTACAATCTTCATCACCGGCCTTTTTTGACATCGTCATCGTAAAAATTAAAGTCCTTTTTTTCTAGAAATTTTTAATATTCTTTTTATGCACCTCAAAGACCATCCTTGGTCGAGGTCACTTGTTCCATCCACCCAACCATTTATTCATTCGTTCATCCAACCATCCGTCCGTCCGTCCGTCCATCCATCCAACCATTCATTCGTTCATTCATGTTTTCTATTTATTCATTCACTCGTCAATCCGTTCATCGAATTAATTAATTAATATTTTAATTTTTAAGTCAAAAACATTACATCATTATCGTCATCACCATCATAGTTGTCATATTTATAATTAATTAATAAATTAATAATATTAATACATGCATAAATTAGTTAATTAGTTGATTAATTAATAAAGTTTCCGTTTTCTTTCACTCTTTTATCTTCAAAATCTTCAAAGCTGAACGTTATAACGCTCTAATTATTTAATTGAAGCATTTGAATATCTTTAAAAATATATTTTTAAAAATAAATATAAAAAAGAAAATATAATTTTAAACGTGTAATTCCAAAAATGTAAAACATCTTCAAACAAATAATTCTAAAAAAATAATTCCAACAATATTTTACACATCGTTGACAAAAAAAAATAAATGACTGAATGTCGTCTGCGTCAGGAAGCGGTTTATTCTCGGAATTGGTGTTCACTTCACGTCCCGCGGTTTTTCTAAGTTCTTTTTTTTCCTTTTCTCCTTTCGCGCCACAAAAACATGACGTCTGCGAACTCCCACATTCGTCACTGGCAGAAATTAGCATAGAATTTATTTGAAAGGCCAGCTATTTAAAGCTTTCCGATAATTTAAATAATTATCGTCGAGGCACCAATAATAATATTGTTGGCACCAATTATAATATTGTTGGTTCCAATTATAATATTCAAATTTTTATAATATTTTTATAATTGGAAGTCTATTTTTATACTCGTGTCAGGCAAAATATATTTACATCTCTAACATCATGAGCACTATGCATTGAGTTTTTAACATTTTTTAATACTTTATTATCATTGGATTAAATTACAAATTATTTTTTTTAAATTAATGCAATTCCATTTAATTGCCAATAAATTATTTTGCTAAATTTTCATAGCAATTAGTGGAAAATGCCTTTTTTTTTAATTTTTTATTTTAGAGTTTTTTATTTTAAAATTTTTTGACAAACGACTTCAATATTCTTCGTTGCCACATGTGCACAAATCACAACTTTCGACTCATTTGACGCCCCAATAAATTAAAAAATTTAAAATCCGTTTTAAATTAATTTTCTAAATATATTAAATTCCATTTTTAAGATATTAAGATATAAACAATTACTTAATATATTTAATATCTAATTTCTCGATATGTTATGACAAAGCTTTGATAATTGAATAATATGAACTAGGTTTATTATGTTTTGTTTAAAAATGTATTTCAGTGATTAATTATAAATTTATTTTTAATTCTATGAAAAATATTTTGTAAAGCCATTTAATGTGCCATCACTTTTCAAATAGCTATTTTTGTCTCTTGCGATCAGTAGGCTTGTCACGCGTGACCCTTGTTGACCTCTGATTGACCCTTTTTGTGGACCAATGAGAACCAATGATTACCGGCTCAAGTTATGAAACATGACCTAGAAATGCAACCTCGCAAAAGTTCACGAATAATTTTTTGGGTCAACAATTTATTTTAAATCGAGTTTAAAGGTAGAAAGAGTGAATAATCGTGAAATAAGGCGAATATTGTTAGTGTTTGTTTGACAACTTAAGACGATTCATTTAAAATAATTACCATAAAAATAATAATATTATTATTATTTTACTTTATTATTTTGTAATTTATTATTTAATTATAACATTTATTAATATATAATTATTTATTATAATAATATAATAAAAATATTATATACTATTTTTTTATTTTTTTATTTGATTTATTAGATATAATTGAATATTATTTATTATTGAATATGAATTAGATATATAATATTATAATAAAATATATATTAATGTATTATATAATGATATTACAAATACTATATTATAATATAATATTATAATAATATAATAATATAATATATAATAATGTAATATTATATAATGATAATAATATTATTATTTTGTTTCATTGATATATTACATTTGCTCAAAACCCACAGTTATTACTCCATAAATTCTTGGGAAATATTTTAAAAGGGAGTGGATTTTGCTTTTAACAGGCTGTCAGTTTTAAGCATTATTCTTTGAAGACAACCAAGGACTATGAATATTGCAAGACCTGGGAAGGTATCGTTATCAACACTTTCATAATAAGCTATAATAAAAACAATTATCAGAACATCATCGTCATCGTCGTCATCATCATCATCATCATCATCATCATTCATCATCATCATCATCATCGCCACAGTTGTTGTCTTAATAACCATTAATATTTTTAATGACCCTCCATCATCGTTTCCTAAATTTTAGGCATGTTATTTTAAAATTTTTTAAAATGAACGATTTTTAAATTCGAAGAATAATTTATGAAATTGAAAATAATTTATTATTTCTATAATATTTTAGTGGGTTTTTTTGTGTAAATGACTTTCCCGTTAAAAGTGATTTTCAGACATGTTGTCATTTATTGAATTTAATTTCCTAATTTAAATCAAATTCATAATCGACAACGCAACACTTCAAATATTTTATTCAAATTATTTAATTATTTTTTCTTTAAAATATTCGAACAATTTGAACGATAAAAAATAAGAATATCAATTTTAAGTTACTTTCAGAAACTTTAAAATGTTTTCCAATAAAAAAAAAATTAAATCGTCTCCTTTAAGCTCACCTGCTTTATATCTTCAATCGATAACAAGCCATCATCATCAACGTCCTCGATTTAATAGTAATTTATGACTACCATTATTATTATTATTATTATTATTAATATTATTGTTATTAATATTATAATTATTTTAATTTATTATTATTATTATTGTTGTTGATGTTATTGTTGTTGTTGTTCCTGGTAATGTTATTAATAATAATTGTTATTTGTATTCAACAACAGCAACTACAGAATTATTATTAAATTTTGCAAAGGTTTGTCACCTATAATCGATCAAATTACAAGTTTTCAAGCACATTTTATTTTAATATATATAATTTATTTATAAAATATATAATACTTTAAATATTATTTTTATTTACATGGATAGTTAACTATCGCATCATAATTTCGAAATAATACTTTTTAAATTATAAGAAGATTCGGAAACATTATCAACCATTTTGAGTCATGAAGCGTTTCTCTTGGAGACGAACGAAGCTTATAAGCAGGCGACGACGACGACGACGACGATGATGGTGATGGTGATGGTGCTGATGATGATGATGATGATGATGATGATGATGATGATGATGATGATGGTGATAACGATGATGATGATGATGATGATGATGATGATGATGATGATGATGATGATGATGATGATGATGATGATGATGATGATGATGATGATGATGATGATGATGATGATGATGATGTGATGATGATGATGATGATGATGATGATGATGATGATGATGATGATGATGATGATGATGATGATGATGATGATGATGATGATGATGATGATGATGATGATGATGATGATGATGATGATGTGATGATGATGATGATGATGATGATGATGATGATGATGATGATGATGGATGATGATGATGATGATGATGATGATGATGATGATGATGATGATGATGATGATGATGATGATGATGATGATGATGATGATGATGATGATGATGATGATGATGATGATGATGATGATGATGTGATGATGATGATGATGATGCTGATGATGATGATGATGATGATGATGATGATGATGATGATGATGATGATGATGATGGACATTCAGTTTCTCTTATTTTTATTAATAGCAATAGTGATCCTTTGAACCTCACTGTTGCAAAACATTTCATCATCGTCATCATCATCACCGACATCATCATCATCATCCTCGATGGGTATTGGCGGGGATAGCTTCAGTCTTCATAATCCTACCCGTAACTCATCAATAAAGATAATTATTTAAAAAACTGACCGATTTAAAAAAAACTGATTTGCGTTTGCCACAAATTTTATTGCATTGTTATTGTTGTTGTTGTTGATGTTTTTCGTATGATTTGAGCGAAGGAAAGGACAGAGTACGTCCTTATAAGGTTTCATTTTCCCGGGTGCACACCTGGACATCATTAATACAGGACGTAACCTGTGATTAATGCTGCCACTATGTTCCATCTAACAGGTTTAGTTCGTATTAACTATCTCTTTATTTTGCTATTTAGATGGTTAATTGAGTGTTAAATGAGTGGTTAATACTGTTAATGAATATTTTTAATTTTAAACGACAAACTTAACAACAGCATGATTTTAATAAACAACACTTTCACTGCGTCACCTTTAATCCATAATTTAAACTTAATTTATAAAAAAAAAATATGAATTAACACAAACTAATTTCTTGCATTATATTACTATTATAATAATGATTATAATAATTAGAACATTAAATCAATTTAAAATCTCGAAGGATTCCAAATTATTATTCCCCCCTTGCAAATAAATGGAATGAACCGAAACATGGAATTAAAGCCATCATCCAGGATTTCTCATGTTGATGTCCTAATTTTGAGCCATAAAATTATTTAAAATGACTTTTTAATTTTTTGTACTTTATTCATTTAATATCATTTTATTTTATATATTTTTTAAATATTTGAATTATTTTATATTACTTTTTTTACTATTTATATTACATTTATTATTTTATAATTCATATCTACAGAGAAAACGCTACTCCGATGAAATATAGCTCAAAATGAAAATGGCTTTTTGTTCATCAATTTCACTTTCAGTATTTGCTGGCAATTTCGTGGAAAAGAATTTGGAATTTTAAGGTTATTTATTGTGAGTTGAGATTTTCGAAATAAGTTTACAAATTTGGTTTAATATTAAGATAAATAAATAATTGTAAGAATTAATTTGAATTTTAAATTTATTTCAAATAGGGTATAGGAATTAGTTTTATAAGCATTTAAATTTAAATTTATAAAAATTTAGTTTTAATAAATAACCATAAGTTTAACATAATACTGATTAGATATCAACTTAATCAAATGAAAATTATAAAATTATTCACGTAAAATATTACAAGAATGTTATTCTAAAATAATTCTAATCCTTAAAATTTCATCAAAATTCTCACATCGTCAGTAGTAGATGGGGGTGACAAAAATTGGAGATTACTTGTAACAAGATGGATGGATGCAGGCTTTAGATTCTTGTTAAAGTCTCTATTTTTGTATTTGTGATGAATAATTTACGACTTATCCCAATGCTATGCTGACTGTCTCACCAATGTATCATCGCCATCATCATCATCATCATCAACAGCAGCAGCAGCAGAAACATCGTCATCATCATCACTCTCATTACCATCAGCAGCAGCATCATTCTCATCACGACTACTACAACTATAATCACCAGCACCATAACTATTATCATCATTGCAAATATTATCACCATATTCATCACCATCGTCACCATCATTTTCTACTTCATCATCATAATCATGATGATCGTCATTATTTTTCTCCAACGCCACCATAATCATCATCATCATCATCATCGCAGTCTTAAACTTCAACTTGGGGCCACTAAACTTGAACATCGTTTAGCTCGTTTCCTTCGATCAAATGAATCTCAGTAGCCCGGGGTCATTTAGCCCTATTCCCAGTGCCCCCCTCACTCTCTTTTCTCACATTTCCTCACTATCTCCCCTGCTCTGCTTTTACCTTTTTATATTTTTTTGTCTCTCCAGCATGTTCCATGCGGATGAGCACATTGGAATGCTTCCTTTCACTCCAGATGTAATTATGAGGCGAATCGATATCGTCGATGCCGACTCTATCATCTTTGCTTCGTGTCATCGTCGTAATCGTCATCGTCATCATCACCGTCATTACCCCTCTTCCACCGTTGTCGTCGTCGTTGAAAGTCATCATCATCATCACTACCACCAACAGCATCATCATCATCATCACTACCACCATACCATCATCATCATCATCATCATCATCATCACCACTACCACCATACCATCATCATCATCATCATCACCAGCAGCAGCATCATCGTTATCGTCATCAGCATCACCTTCTTCTATCGTCGTCATCAACGTCAATGTCACGGCTATTGTCACAATAGTCACCATCTCAGTTGCTGACATCATCGAGGTAATCGTTGTAGTATTCAGCATTTTTCTAATTGTAATCGCCATTGTCACAGCCCTACAACTTCATTATTATCATAAGGAAGCAACATCATCATCATCACCGAATGAGCCAGCATCATCATCAAGGAGCAAGCCTCATGCCAATCATTATCATCGTCGTCGTCATCATCATTTTCATCATCATCAAGTGAGCCAGCATCATCATCGTAATCATCATCAACATTGTCAGGGGGTAGTCGACATCCATATTTCTGCTTTATCAGGATTGTCACGACCCATAAAACAGCATAAGACATAGGAACAATTAGTCCTACATTCTGAACGTTTTGCAGAGATTCTCCGTTATGATGATGATGATTATTTTTATTATTAATAATACTAATTATTAATGTGCGGACGTGATAATGATGAATGTGTTAATGAGAAGTCATGATGATTATGATTATCGCTGATGAGCGAAAAGAAAACTCAACTCAATTGGTTATCGTAACATCATCGTTATCATAATCGTTAGTATAATTATCATAAAACTCTTGAGTTTCTCAGTTAATATTTTAGCGACTTTAATATTAAAATTTTATTCAAATTATTTATATGTTGTAATTTAATTAGTTTAATAAAATTTTAATGCGATTATAAACAAGATTCATGATCTTTTTTTTGGAACGTCTTATTTTTAGCCAAACAACAGATTAGATTAATCATCCGGCGATATTAGCTTATAATATTAACATTTAAACTTGTCCAAAGCCATGCCGATCAAGAACGCAATTCATTCATTGAGCTCTGACAAAAGTTCAACCAAGGTCACCCGCTTCCAGATAAATTCAAAGATTGAGAAAACATCTTCAAAGAAGGTTATCCCTCCGTGGTGTGAGCCGATCCCCGAAAACCAAAACAGGGTCGCTGGCCCCGATGTAGAAATGGCCCGCAACGTCGATGAAGCTCTTCAACTTTTCAAAGACATTAACAGTGCAAAGCTGGATGCCCAGAGGAGTGAAGAGAAAATGATCAAGCTGGAGAAGAAGGCTTATCAGGCTTTTGAGAAAAGGATGCTTCCCATTTTGAAGGAGGAAAACCCTCACATGAGGCACGCCCAGCTACTTAATGTGGTGGCCAAGCAGTGGAAAAGGGCGCCAGAAAACTGTTTGAGAAAGTGTTGAGTATTATTAAAGTGTGATTTTTCTTATTTTTGACGTTGAAAAAGTTAAAAATAAATTCTATTCGTTCAAATTATTCAATAAAGTTTCAATTTCTGTATTATTTAGAAGTTTTTAGAAACACGGTGTTCTCAGAGTGCAGTCCAGTTTGTATCTTATGATCTCCTTTACTGTGATAAATATGTTGTAATAATTTAAATATTACTTTTTAATATTATTTAAGCAACATTTAAGTCAACATTTAAATATTATATATTCATATTAATGGGAAATATTTTTAAATATTATTAAAATATTTTTGCAATTTTAGAAAATTTTTATCTTTTTTTTGGGAACGTCAAACCTTTTGTTCGAAAACGTGCCTTTATAGTCGTCTACCTTATAACATTTTTTTTTTGAAATTAACCAAAGTCATGGCCAGAAAGAGAACAATTGAGGCACCAAAAAAGGATGAAAAGGAAGAAGAAAAGATTAAGTTGAAACGAAACGAGGCAAAAGAGATCAAGGATGCAGAGAGGTACAAGAAGAAAATTGAACGCAGAAAACTTGAAGAGGAAGAAAACCTTTTACTGAGCTCGAATAACAAACCTGTTAAAGTTACCCGTTATCAGATCGAGATGCAGAGAGAGAAAGCATCTCGCAAGAAGATAATCTCTCCATGGGAAAAACCGATTCCAGAAAACCCCAACAGGATCATCGATACCGACGTTGAACAAGCGAGCAGCGTTCAGGAAGCCATAGAACTTTTCAAAGAGATTAATAATCAGAAACTGGACCCTTATATGTCAGAAGAAAGAATTAGGAAATTGAAAAAGATAGCTTATCAGTCTTACGTGAGGAGGATGCTTCCTATTTTGAAGGATGAAAATCCTTACATGAGACACACCCAGCTGCTTAATTTAGGAGCCAAGAACTGGAGGAGGTCCCCAGAAAATTCGTTCAAAAACTTGTGAAAATAAATTGTGACTTTTCGTATTTTTTGTTTTGAAAAAAAAATAAGCAATTGTTTTCAAACAATGTTTATATTTTATATTAAGAGTTTTTAAATTAGGACTTAAGATTATATAAACACGATTATATTTTAGAATCATTCGAGTAAAAATATTACAACTAAAGTCCCATTACCATTATATTTTCTATATCATAAATGTAGTAATAACTTATAAATATTATAACAAATATGAATATTGTAGCCATAAACAAAATTGTATAATTTATAAATATGATGAATATGTGATGGACATTATGAAGCCTTACAAATGCCAAAATTGGAGTCAAAACATGAAATCAGGAAATAGAAAATTTAGATATTATGAAAGAATTAATTAGTTATTAATAATTATTAACGTAATGCAATGCTATTTTACATGTCATTGTATTTTTTAAACTTATATTATCATTATATCGCTTCATCAGTGGCGTATTTAGGGAGCGGACGGTAAGGGCCATGGACGATAAACTTTGTCATAAGCTTATACAACCTACACATGTAACTACCACTTATTCCAAGTTTGAAAGTTATAAGTAAGGATGTTCTCTATAATGTTATTTTTCATATATTACAAGTACTGCTAGTTACATTTAATTGCAATTTTGTAGGATATTTGTATACAATAATATGATGTCATGTATGAAATTGAGTAACATTGAGTAAATTACAGTTAACGGGTTACAAAGAAACTACGGTGTGTCCACACTGGGTGACCTGTCAAAATAGCCCAGCAAAACATTTCAGGAAATTTCATTAATTGGAAGATTTATCGTCTAAAATATTATTAGTATTCCAGCTAATCTTTTAGTTTCTGATGTCCCCACCCATTTGCTTATCAGGTTGTCATTTAATACAACTTACCCAATGACAAGCAGCAAGCGCGAGTTGCACAAAGTTAATCAGACTCCTTGAGAAATTATCACCAATCAATCACGTGGTTTCCTCAGTTCGTCTTTCTTTTAATCCATCAGGTTGCAATGTGAACAATGAAGAGTTTAATCTGATTGAGTTGCAAATTAATTATAAATAATAAATTTAATAGTAACTTGTCGGTGGTTAAGTATGTGAAACACAATCAAACGTCTTGTCAACTCTCGATTATCTACCGCATATTGAGCTGTTTTGATGAGTTTATGTGTTTTGACGGGATCAATTAAAGACATTTTCGACGGCCTTTGAATTTCTCAGTTAACCGAATATTTTAGCATCTGCTTATATAATATATAATATTTGATACAATTAATTTTTATTAATAAAATTTCATTCAAAACAATATTCTAAAACAGGAAAATTTTTATTTACAGTATTATATAATACTAATAAATAAGTTAAAATCTTTAACTTCTAATAAAAAGTTTTATTAGTAATGCCAGACAAAGTTGATTTCCTTCCTTCATCCGACGTTGTTAAGGGTCTTTTATTAAATTAAAAATTTGAAATGATAACTGTGGTGTAATAAATTTAAACAATGTTAACAGATTTTAAAATTTTAACTAGTTTATGATCTCATTAAACTTTTATTAAAATAATTAAATGACAACATCTAAAACAATATTCATTATCTTTTTTTGGAACATCTACTTTAGCCAAACATCAGATCGGTATAATTATCTCATAATATCTCAACTTATACTTTTTAAATTGATACAAAGCCATGCCCGCAAAGAACCCAATTCATTCGTTTCCAAAACAAGATGAAGAAAAGATAAAGTTGAAACGAAACGAAGCAAAAGAGATCAAGGATGCAGAGAGGCACAAGAGGAAAACTGAACGCAGAAAACTTGAAGAGGAAGAAAACCTTTCACTGAGCAACCCTGTCAAAGTTACCGGTAATCACTACTGTCTAGAAAGGGCAGCTTATCAGTCTTACAAAAGAATTAATCTTCCTATTTTGAAGAGGAAAAATCCTCTTTTGGCACACCACAAGCTGCTTCAATTAGTGGCCACTAACTGGGCAATTTTCCAAAAAAACCGCGTCTAAAATTTTTGATAATAAAATGTGATTATTTATTTATGTATTTTTCGTTTTATAAACTTTTTGATTTTCATAGATAACCGAATATTTTGGAATCTGCTTAAATAATTTAAAATATTTGTTTACAATTTATTTTTTATTGAATTTATAATAATATATATATATAGATAATAGTATTACTAATACTAATAAAAAAATGATTAATTTTTAATTAAAAGTTTTATTAGTAATGTCAGACTAAGTTGATTTCCTTCCTTCATGTGATGTTGTTAAGGTTCTTTTATTAAATTAAAATTCGTAATGATAAATGTGGTGTAATAATCTTAAACATTAACATGTGAACAGTTTATTAAGTTTTAATTAGATTTAGATGATTTAATTGAATTAGTTTTAGTTTAATAAAATTTTAATGAGATTATAAACAATATTCATTATCTTTTTTGGAACGTCTACTTTAGCCAAGCATCAGATCTGTATAATTATCTCATAATATCTCAACTTATAATATTTAAATTGATACAAAGCCATGCCTGCAAAGAACCCAATTCATTCGTTTCCAAAAGAAGATGAAGAAAAGATTAAGTTGAAACGAAACGAAGCAAAAGAGATCAAGGATGCAGAGAGGCACAAGAGGAAAACTGAACGCAGAAAACTTGAAGAGGAAGAAAACCTTTCACTGAGCAACCCTGTCAAAGTTACCGGTAATCACTACTGTCTAGAAAGGGCAGCTTATCAGTCTTACAAAAGAATTAATCTTCCTATTTTGAAGAGGAAAAATCCTCTTTTGGCACACCACAAGCTGCTTCAATTAGTGGCCACTAACTGGGCAATTTTCCAAAAAAACCGCGTCTAAAATTTTTGATAATAAAATGTGATTATTTATTTATGTATTTTTCGTTTTATAAACTTTTTGATTTTCATAGATAACCGAATATTTTGGAATCTGCTTAAATAATTTAAAATATTTGTTTACAATTTATTTTTTATTGAATTATAATAATATATATATATAGATAATAGTATTACTAATACTAATAAAAAAATGATTAATTTTTAATTAAAAGTTTTATTAGTAATGTCAGACTAAGTTGATTTCCTTCCTTCATGTGATGTTGTTAAGGTTCTTTTATTAAATTAAAATTCGTAATGATAAATGTGGTGTAATAATCTTAAACATTAACATGTGAACAGTTTATTAAGTTTTAATTAGATTTAGATGATTTAATTGAATTAGTTTTAGTTTAATAAAATTTTAATGAGATTATAAACAATATTCATTATCTTTTTTGGAACGTCTACTTTAGCCAAGCATCAGATCTGTATAATTATCTCATAATATCTCAACTTATAATATTTAAATTGATACAAAGCCATGCCTGCAAAGAACCCAATTCATTCGTTTCCAAAAGAAGATGAAGAAAAGATTAAGTTGAAACGAAACGAAGCAAAAGAGATCAAGGATGCAGAGAGGCACAAGAGGAAAACTGAACGCAGAAAACTTGAAGAGGAAGAAAACCTTTCACTGAGCAACCCTGTCAAAGTTACCGGTAATCACTACTGTCTAGAAAGGGCAGCTTATCAGTCTTACAAAAGAATTAATCTTCCTATTTTGAAGAGGAAAAATCCTCTTTTGGCACACCACAAGCTGCTTCAATTAGTGGCCACTAACTGGGCAATTTTCCAAAAAAACCGCGTCTAAAATTTTTGATAATAAAATGTGATTATTTATTTATGTATTTTTCGTTTTATAAACTTTTTGATTTTCATAGATAACCGAATATTTTGGAATCTGCTTAAATAATTTAAAATATTTGTTTACAATTTATTTTTTATTGAATTTATAATAATATATATATATAGATAATAGTATTACTAATACTAATAAAAAAATGATTAATTTTTAATTAAAAGTTTTATTAGTAATGTCAGACTAAGTTGATTTCCTTCCTTCATGTGATGTTGTTAAGGTTCTTTTATTAAATTAAAATTCGTAATGATAAATGTGGTGTAATAATCTTAAACATTAACATGTGAACAGTTTATTAAGTTTTAATTAGATTTAGATGATTTAATTGAATTAGTTTTAGTTTAATAAAATTTTAATGAGATTATAAACAATATTCATTATCTTTTTTTGGAACGTCTACTTTAGCCAAGCATCAGATCTGTATAATTATCTCATAATATCTCAACTTATAATATTTAAATTGATACAAAGCCATGCCTGCAAAGAACCCAATTCATTCGTTTCCAAAAGAAGATGAAGAAAAGATTAAGTTGAAACGAAACGAAGCAAAAGAGATCAAGGATGCAGAGAGGCACAAGAGGAAAACTGAACGCAGAAAACTTGAAGAGGAAGAAAACCTTTCACTGAGCAACCCTGTCAAAGTTACCGGTAATCACTACTGTCTAGAAAGGGCAGCTTATCAGTCTTACAAAAGAATTAATCTTCCTATTTTGAAGAGGAAAAATCCTCTTTTGGCACACCACAAGCTGCTTCAATTAGTGGCCACTAACTGGGCAATTTTCCAAAAAAACCGCGTCTAAAATTTTTGATAATAAAATGTGATTATTTATTTATGTATTTTTCGTTTTATAAACTTTTTGATTTTCATAGATAACCGAATATTTTGGAATCTGCTTAAATAATTTAAAATATTTGTTTACAATTTATTTTTTATTGAATTTATAATAATATATATATAGATAATAGTATTACTAATACTAATAAAAAAATGATTAATTTTTAATTAAAAGTTTTATTAGTAATGTCAGACTAAGTTGATTTCCTTCCTTCATGTGATGTTGTTAAGGTTCTTTTATTAAATTAAAATTCGTAATGATAAATGTGGTGTAATAATCTTAAACATTAACATGTGAACAGTTTATTAAGTTTTAATTAGATTTAGATGATTTAATTGAATTAGTTTTAGTTTAATAAAATTTTAATGAGATTATAAACAATATTCATTATCTTTTTTGGAACGTCTACTTTAGCCAAGCATCAGATCTGTATAATTATCTCATAATATCTCAACTTATAATATTTAAATTGATACAAAGCCATGCCTGCAAAGAACCCAATTCATTCGTTTCCAAAAGAAGATGAAGAAAAGATTAAGTTGAAACGAAACGAAGCAAAAGAGATCAAGGATGCAGAGAGGCACAAGAGGAAAACTGAACGCAGAAAACTTGAAGAGGAAGAAAACCTTTCACTGAGCAACCCTGTCAAAGTTACCGGTAATCACTACTGTCTAGAAAGGGCAGCTTATCAGTCTTACAAAAGAATTAATCTTCCTATTTTGAAGAGGAAAAATCCTCTTTTGGCACACCACAAGCTGCTTCAATTAGTGGCCACTAACTGGGCAATTTTCCAAAAAAACCGCGTCTAAAATTTTTGATAATAAAATGTGATTATTTATTTATGTATTTTTCGTTTTATAAACTTTTTGATTTTCATAGATAACCGAATATTTTGGAATCTGCTTAAATAATTTAAAATATTTGTTTACAATTTATTTTTTATTGAATTTATAATAATATATATATATAGATAATAGTATTACTAATACTAATAAAAAAATGATTAATTTTTAATTAAAAGTTTTATTAGTAATGTCAGACTAAGTTGATTTCCTTCCTTCATGTGATGTTGTTAAGGTTCTTTTATTAAATTAAAATTCGTAATGATAAATGTGGTGTAATAATCTTAAACATTAACATGTGAACAGTTTATTAAGTTTTAATTAGATTTAGATGATTTAATTGAATTAGTTTTAGTTTAATAAAATTTTAATGAGATTATAAACAATATTCATTATCTTTTTTGGAACGTCTACTTTAGCCAAGCATCAGATCTGTATAATTATCTCATAATATCTCAACTTATAATATTTAAATTGATACAAAGCCATGCCTGCAAAGAACCCAATTCATTCGTTTCCAAAAGAAGATGAAGAAAAGATTAAGTTGAAACGAAACGAAGCAAAAGAGATCAAGGATGCAGAGAGGCACAAGAGGAAAACTGAACGCAGAAAACTTGAAGAGGAAGAAAACCTTTCACTGAGCAACCCTGTCAAAGTTACCGGTAATCACTACTGTCTAGAAAGGGCAGCTTATCAGTCTTACAAAAGAATTAATCTTCCTATTTTGAAGAGGAAAAATCCTCTTTTGGCACACCACAAGCTGCTTCAATTAGTGGCCACTAACTGGGCAATTTTCCAAAAAAACCGCGTCTAAAATTTTTGATAATAAAATGTGATTATTTATTTATGTATTTTTCGTTTTATAAACTTTTTGATTTTCATAGATAACCGAATATTTTGGAATCTGCTTAAATAATTTAAAATATTTGTTTACAATTTATTTTTTATTGAATTTATAATAATATATATATATAGATAATAGTATTACTAATACTAATAAAAAAATGATTAATTTTTAATTAAAAGTTTTATTAGTAATGTCAGACTAAGTTGATTTCCTTCCTTCATGTGATGTTGTTAAGGTTCTTTTATTAAATTAAAATTCGTAATGATAAATGTGGTGTAATAATCTTAAACATTAACATGTGAACAGTTTATTAAGTTTTAATTAGATTTAGATGATTTAATTGAATTAGTTTTAGTTTAATAAAATTTTAATGAGATTATAAACAATATTCATTATCTTTTTTGGAACGTCTACTTTAGCCAAGCATCAGATCTGTATAATTATCTCATAATATCTCAACTTATAATATTTAAATTGATACAAAACCATGCCTGCAAAGAACCCAATTCATTCGTTTCCAAAAGAAGATGAAGAAAAGATTAAGTTGAAACGAAACGAAGCAAAAGAGATCAAGGATGCAGAGAGGCACAAGAGGATAACTGAACGCAGAAAACTTGAAGAGGAAGAAAACCTTTCACTGAGCAACCCTGTCAAAGTTACCGGTAATCACTACTGTCTAGAAAGGGCAGCTTATCAGTCTTACAAAAGAATTAATCTTCCTATTTTGAAGAGGAAAAATCCTCTTTTGGCACACCACAAGCTGCTTCAATTAGTGGCCACTAACTGGGCAATTTTCCAAAAAAACCGCGTCTAAAATTTTTGATAATAAAATGTGATTATTTATTTATGTATTTTTCGTTTTATAAACTTTTTGATTTTCATAGATAACCGAATATTTTGGAATCTGCTTAAATAATTTAAAATATTTGTTTACAATTTATTTTTTATTGAATTTATAATAATATATATATATAGATAATAGTATTACTAATACTAATAAAAAAATGATTAATTTTTAATTAAAAGTTTTATTAGTAATGTCAGACTAAGTTGATTTCCTTCCTTCATGTGATGTTGTTAAGGTTCTTTTATTAAATTAAAATTCGTAATGATAAATGTGGTGTAATAATCTTAAACATTAACATGTGAACAGTTTATTAAGTTTTAATTAGATTTAGATGATTTAATTGAATTAGTTTTAGTTTAATAAAATTTTAATGAGATTATAAACAATATTCATTATCTTTTTTGGAACGTCTACTTTAGCCAAGCATCAGATCTGTATAATTATCTCATAATATCTCAACTTATAATATTTAAATTGATACAAAACCATGCCTGCAAAGAACCCAATTCATTCGTTTCCAAAAGAAGATGAAGAAAAGATTAAGTTGAAACGAAACGAAGCAAAAGAGATCAAGGATGCAGAGAGGCACAAGAGGATAACTGAACGCAGAAAACTTGAAGAGGAAGAAAACCTTTCACTGAGCAACCCTGTCAAAGTTACCGGTAATCACTACTGTCTAGAAAGGGCAGCTTATCAGTCTTACAAAAGAATTAATCTTCCTATTTTGAAGAGGAAAAATCCTCTTTTGGCACACCACAAGCTGCTTCAATTAGTGGCCACTAACTGGGCAATTTTCCAAAAAAACCGCGTCTAAAATTTTTGATAATAAAATGTGATTATTTATTTATGTATTTTTCGTTTTATAAACTTTTTGATTTTCATAGATAACCGAATATTTTGGAATCTGCTTAAATAATTTAAAATATTTGTTTACAATTTATTTTTTATTGAATTTATAATAATATATATATATAGATAATAGTATTACTAATACTAATAAAAAAATGATTAATTTTTAATTAAAAGTTTTATTAGTAATGTCAGACTAAGTTGATTTCCTTCCTTCATGTGATGTTGTTAAGGGTCTTTTATTAAATTAAAAACTCGAAATGATAAATGTGGTGTAATAATCTTAAACATTAACATGTGAACAGTTTATTAAGTTTTAATTAGATTTAGATGATTTAATTGAATTAGTTTTAGTTTAATAAAATTTTAATGAGATTATAAACAATATTCATTATCTTTTTTTGGAACGTCTACTTTAGCCAAACATCAGATCTGTATAATTATCTCATAATATCTCAACTTATAATATTTAAATTGATACAAAGCCATGCCTGCAAAGAACCCAATTCATTCGTTTCCAAAAGAAGATGAAGAAAAGATTAAGTTGAAACGAAACGAAGCAAAAGAGATCAAGGATGCAGAGAGGCACAAGAGGAAAATTGAACGCAGAAAACTTGAAGAGGAAGAAAACCTTTCACTGAGCAAACCTGTCAAAGTTACCGGTTATGACCACTATCTTAGGTGGTTATCTTGCTGGAGAGCATATCGCGAGAAGGTGATCTCGCCATGGAAAATGCCAGGAAACCCAAACAGATTAGGTGATCCCAAAGTTGAATTAGAGAAAAGCGTTCAGGAGGCTACTGAAATTCTCGAAGAGATTAACAATGAGGAACTCGATCCTTGCGTGGCAGAAGAAAAAATTATCGAATTAGAAAAGACAGTTTATCAGTCTTACGAGAGAAAGATGCTTCCTATTTTGAAGAAGGAAAATCCTTATTTGACACGCCCCAAGCTGCTTAAATTAGTGGCCAAGAACTGGGAGATTTCAACAGAAAACCCTTTCAAAAATTTGTGATAATAAAATTTGATTATTTATTTATGTATTTTTTGTTTTATAAAGTCTTTGAATTTAATAGATAACCGAATATTTTGGAATCTGCTTAAATATTTTATAATATTTGTGGTCAATTTTTTTTATTAAATTTATAATAATAAATAATCTATATATATATAAAACAAGTATTTTGCATGTACATTTCTTATACAAATCTTTAATTCTGAACCAATTTGATTGAAACTTGAAACACTTCAGCAGGTTTACAAGGGGGTCAGTTTAGTCTACTCTGCAAAACAATCGATGGTGACCCGTCATAACAGCCCTACGACAAAATAGCCTAGGACGAACAAACCCCGTCAAAACAGCCCCGTCAAAATAGTCCGGCGACAAAATAGCCCCGTCAAAACAGCCCCATCAATGTATTTAAAAAAATTTTGTAAATTGAATACATTAACCGATATCTTGTTCCAAATTTAATTCGAAATTAGTGGTTTGAAGATTTATCGTCTAAAATATTATTAGGATTCCGGCTACTTCCTCACTTTACATAGAATTTTCAAGTTGGTATTTAATATAAATTATTCTCACCTTATCATCACGTTATGTAAACATGTAACAAATCAACAAACTACCAATTCTACCGCTATTTTGACGGGGCTGTTTTGACGAGGCTATTTTGTCTTGGGCTATTTTGACGCCGAGCTGTTTTGACGGGGTGCCCAATCGATACATTATTTTGCGTTTTAGAGCCAAAAAACCTTTTCTGGACGTACGCTGGTTCATGTAGTCAGTTTTTAATTTATGTTGGTTTACAACAGGAGGATTAACAGTTTTTTTTCCACTGATATCTCTCATTCCCACGAATATTCCTTTTAACTTTAAATTAAAGATTGTAATTTCTAGTAAGACTTGCATTCTCAATAATTATAAACAAGTCGCATGGGAAATTTATTAAATAATGTGGAATGGACTTGAGATCTCTGTGTTTTTCCCACGGACAACTTTATGTTGTATGCTCAAGGATGGGTTAACCCAACAATTTATTTATTCTTGCTCAAGGTGTCAAACTAAAAGTGTTGTTTATAGCCAAGTATTGTGTTAATTCATATCAATAAAACAATTTTATACTGTACATGAAGTTTATTCAATTGCAAATCTATTACCGGGGAAACAGCTAGTATGTATATAGATAATAGTATTATCTAATACTAATAATAAAATGTTTAATTTCTAATTAAAAGTTCTATTAATAATGCTTGACAAGGTTCTCAAAGTTCATTGTCGATTTTGTATTATTAATTAATTAATTATAATATTGTATTATTAAACTCATTTTATCATTATATCA
>JAJTWR010000481.1:2030000-2100000 GCA_021613335.1 Whitmania pigra
GTGCTGAATCGCGCCTGGATTTGTTCGGTAATTTAGATAATTAATTTCGTAAATATCGTGAATATTGATAAAGTTAAGATCAATGTGAGATCAATTGTATTTTGAGATTTGAGATCTGTATTCGTGCTTATTCTACGAATTGCCATTTGGAACTACTTTTAGGGCAACTACGTGTAAAGTGATAGATTTTACAATTTCTTGATTCATACGTTTTCTTTTTTTCAACTAATAACGATTTTATTGATAATAACACTTTAGGCTAATTTATTAAAAAACAACTTGCATTGTTGTTGTCGTCGTTGTTGTTTTTTGTCGTCCTAATAATGTCGTTATCATAGAAAGTGCTTCGCATGAATGAAACATTTGCTGACTCCTCATGTCTTCTCAGCTTATCGAGTTACTGAAACTTTCACGGAGATCCACAAACTGGATCCTTTGAATATTCATCACTGCCGAGTAATTATGCTGCACTGCATTTATTTTATGACATAATTATTTCTTTACGATTCGGTCGGAAATTCTCGTAATTCGGATGTTTTTGGATACGTTCTTGCATCTCAAGTTATTATAGAATTGTGTCTTGAATACGATAGGATAAAATGCTAAATTTTAATTAAATAATAATATTGTATACATTTTGTATTTTATGACGTTAGTTAATCTTTTTATGGTGATCTTCACTTATTTAAGTTCATCACACTCCATAGTTTTCAACTAATTTCTCAAATCATCAATAAAATTCGGCATAAATATAATTTCCATCCATTTTCGTAAAGTAGGATTAGCAACAGTTCCATAGAAAAAGGTTAAAATTAAGTTAAATAGTTAATTTTGAGTTGCTTTCCAAATTCCTGCTAATAATGTTCAGTTACGTCCGAACGCGGGTTCTAAAAAGCAAACGATAGGAATAAAGTAACCAATAAACGTCTGCAACGACTGCAAACCTGAATAAATAAATTTTCGGCTATTTTATTGAAAATCCGCTCCCAGTTTTAGAACGTCCCTAAGTTTCGATCGTGCCAGGAAATAATTGTCATTATACATGACGTCACAATCATCGCACGCGTCAGAAACTGGACTTCGAAAACCTGACGATCATCTGGAAAACAAACAACTAGTTCGTGCCTCGCTCCATTTTCATTTCCAGAACGCAAGGAATGAGTTACGAACCTAAGGTCCCCGTATCAAGACGACAGTATCCGCTCTCGTCACGATGTGCTTGATCAACAGTGTCCATCTCAACCTAACCAATAAGCTGAGTGGCGGAATGGGTAGACAGGATAGTTGGACGAGCTCATTGTGTTTTGGGTGGGCTCTAGAGTAGAGTGGGGAGTTTGAGAAATGTACGCATTTTTATTATTAACGACTGTTGTGTTAGAGCACCAATGGGTGTTTTAGCGGCACCGTTAAGTATCATTAGGCAATTAATGTTGGCGATCGCTATGATGGCCGATGTGTAATTTTCACTCTGCTTCGAAATATCTCCGTCGAATATTACAAAAATTCTGACCTTTTCAACTGAGTGAAAGGCATTCCATTCATAAAATATGAGCACGGATAAGTGAACTGTCTTTATGCTCCTCTGTCTCTGAGCAACCAAAATCCATCTAATGTGGCAGATTATCGATTCGTTTCCTCTTTCTTGTGGAAAGATAACGGCGATGAAGACGACGACGACGATAAAGGCGGTGGTTGTTGTTGTTGTTGTAATGACGGCGAAAACAGGTAGAGGTGTTTGCTGTCTGGAAAAACGGAGTTTCCAAGCGAATGGATGAGGTGCGTGAAATATGACAAAATGTGATCCGGGTCGATTAATTTAATTAGATGTCTCGTCTAGCACGGACATGCTTTTTCAATTCATTTCCAGTAGGCCATTGATGGATGGATGAAAATGTTGAAGGATTAACAATAATCCCGGAACGTGTTATCGCGTGACATGAGCTATTCCGTCAAAACGTTGATTTATGCTCTCGTTTTCCGATCTAGCCAGAACTGTTTGACTAGGAATACGTCCCTAGGTTAAATCTCGATCATTAACTGTTAATAAATTAATTGCCATAATTTTAACTAATTTATATAAAACTTTGTCTAAAATTATATTTGTTATTTTTTAAAATTGACAATGGGCATCATTCTTTTAAATGTTTTGATACTCAGATCAACTTTTCAAAATATTATATGTTTACATCGTAAGGCAAAATCACTTGGAGAGAAAAAGGCTTTTCAAAAGCCAGGCAACTGATTATAAATCATTCGAGGACCTTTTGCGCACAATTTTGAAATCTATAGCAACTTTATATAACCTTTGATCCCAAAGATATAAAGAAATGTTTAAAAATTAATAAACATCCACCGCCCCACTATTTCATTAAAGATCGAATTTTCGAACATGTCCCCGCTACAAGAGATCTTGGTGTTTTTATTGACAACAATCTCACATTTATCCCTCATATTTAAACTATTATATAAAAAGGCTCTACTAGAGCCCGCCTTCTTTACTTCTGGAGACAGAACCATCCTTACCAAATTCAAGATATTCAAGATAAATTAGATATTTACATTGTTTTAATATTTCAAATAGTCAACGATTTAATGGACAAAGTAACAAAAAAAAACATCAGCAATACCTTTGACTTTGAGAGCTGGATAAGGTACTCTGAAGAATCAACAAATCCCAGTAGCAAGGATCCTTTTCAGATAACTTAAAGGATGCTAACTTCGATGTTCTATTTCTTATTGAAATGCACGGTTTTTTTAATTTATTGTTACGCCAAACAATTAATTTAATAAAATATATTTTATTTATTTTTTCAATGGTTATTCCAAATTATAAAAATTTATAGGTGCATTTTTAAACCCTGCAAGCAGTGTTTTGGTTTATACATAAACACCTTATGCGAGTGTACGATGAACGTTTTGAACTGCAATGAATCGAATGGATGTCCCGATAAACAAGGGGATGATAAATTTATCTTAGATGTTCAAAACATCATAAATAAAAAGGTGACGACGAGATATCTTTAAATTGTTGCTGCTTACATTTTCTACCAACCTCTTTAGAGTACAATTAATTAAAGTTTTTTTCATAGCCCAAACTAAGAAGTTTGTCCCTAAAGAGAAGAGCTGAAAAATCAAACTATCAGAATGAGCCAAACTTAAAAAAAGCTTGCATTGAGTGAGGACTCCCAATTTTTTAAATAGCTGAATTTAAAACTACTCAAACTTATGTCAATTCACTTCATTATCTCTACATTGATGAGATGTTATTACAATTATTAGATGATATTCCTTTGCAGCTCAAAAGCAGCAATATGTGAATTTATTGCACCAGGATTGAAGAACTTGGGTAGAAATCTTTAATTTTAGTTTCCTTAATTTCCAATTTAGACTTTCTAAATTATTTGTAATTTTGCAATGAATTTCATGCTTAATTTATTAATGATAACACTTTAAAAACTAACATCGCCTGCCGATCGTTGCCAACAATCGCAGTTAAAATTTGTAATAAGCTGAAATAGGTAACACGAATGCTAACTCTCTCATATTTAGACAATAAATAGTGGCGACCGATACTGCATTGTAGTTCCTAATTAAGCAAAAGTATTTTCATATCTCTGAGTTACAAACCAAATACTTTTTGGTACATCTGACATCACAGCATTCCCTTTCACAGGTAACACTTGTTACATCAACAGTGTTTTACAAGTTCTTTTCCACCTGCCAAATTTCAGAGCATCCATTTCTTCTCTGACTCAGAACATCGTCAGTCTGAATCTCGGAGTGTCGAAGGTTTGTAATATAAGTAAATTTTGGAGTTGGCAACGACTTGGGATTTGTAAATGTTTTAAATTCGGCATTAATTTTTATGCCCGACATGCAGCTAGGCTGTTCGCCTCACTTTTGCTTATAGAGATTTTGAGAACCTAAGTATTTCAATAGGTTGTACATTCAAGTACTTGACAACAAAATAAAACTACACTGAAATGCTAAACTTTCTAATCATTGGTCTCATAAAGTAACTTTCTTTTCAGGAATCCTTCTTTAATTACAGTAAATTTGATCTAATTAGACACCTAAACAAAGTGAGATGTCATTCTTTATTTGATAAATTACTGAATTTAAAACTATTGAGAACCAAATTCTATTAGATGTTTGTGTTCCCAGTTGTTCTACAACATGCAGAATTGTCAAAAAGAAGGACAAGTGGTGGTTGATCCATCGAATGTTTATGGAATCATGGAGTGAGTTCGATCCAATCTTTGTTCTAACTTGTTTTTATTTCCTATTGACAAATCTGTTTTAATCTGCTCATAATGCGTGTGACAGCATCATTGACCCACATTTAATGGCTTGATCCTATTTAAAATGACTTAAACACTTTTAACTGGATTTGTGATTTACCCTGACTCTATCCAGAATCACCTAATCTTTAATTTATTGGTCGCCAGTCGAGAGAAAAGTTCATTTTAATACTTACTTTAGTGATGACATGAGCTTAAACGCTAACGAAATTATTTTCTAACAGGTTGCTGAACCCCTCGTTTCGATACGGCGAGGAACACGACGCCCACGAGTTTCTGATGTTCCTTCTCTCGCTCGTCCAAGATGCCGCAAAAGAGGTCAGAACGCTGTTGAAACGAACGAACGAAACACCAGAAGGAGATTCCCAATCAGTTACCTCAGAACTCCCTGTGGAAAAGGCTTCATCTCCCCCAGTAATCTTTACTGATCCAGATCAAAACCATGAAGTCGTTCCAGCTACCACCTCACCTCAATGCCCAGAAAACCATTCTTCGCATCCTCAGACCAACATTGACACAGGCAGCAGCAGCAAAGAGGAATGCAGGAAAGTCAAGGACTCCGTAATTGCAGCAGACTTCGTGTCGGACACGTTTCACGGAACGATGGAAAGAGTAACCAGGTAGCGTAGGCATCTGGTTTCATCGACTGTTAACTTTCTATCGCAAATTAGTTTAATAATCTTGGATAAAGGCAGCAACAATTCACCTGATACTTATTGCTATCAAACATGAATCATTACAAACTAACCTCTCGAACGATTTCCACATTCTCAGGTGTCTAGAGTGCGAAACTGAGTCAAAAACGGCCGAACCCTTCCAGGACCTTCTCCTTCACATGAAACGAGTGAAAGAACTTCCTCAGGAGCGAGGACCACATTTTGGCAGCAGAGGAAACTTCCCAGACGAAGACAATGATCTCAGTGACGATGACGATGAAGAAGGTGGTAATCATTTAGACATTGTCAAATTTATTTGTTTGCTTCTGTTAGACATGCCTCAGTAATTAATTGTGATTTTATAATGGAATGTCCTCAGCAGTGGCTCATTGTACTAGGCTTCTCCCACTTAAAGCATCAAGTGTCAAAACCACATAGGCAATAATATCAAACTAACCAATATACAATGTATGATTTTTATGAAATTCAATCAAATTTACTGATATCTCGTTCGTGTTCGCTCTCTGTCCACAAATAATAGACCCATAGTAACGATCCAATGGTTTCGAATAAAGGAATAAAAATATTTTAACAAAATTCATTTATATTTTCCATTTCATCGCAGAAACTCCGAGCGTGTTTGTCGCACTCGGCGACGTGGAAAAGCTCGGTTCGACGAACAAGTTCCACTGCCTCGTCTGCAGGCGCAAGGTGGAAGCTCAGAGAAGGATAACATTCCTCAGGTGTCCACCAGTACTCATCATACACATTCAGAGGCTTCCACAACTAACAAGTTTTGCTAGGTTAGTAATCCCAGGTAATAAGATCCTTATTTTTTTTTGTTTGAGTCAACCATCAACATAATAGACTTTTTCATCAACGTCATGTTTCTTGAGCCCAATACAACAGGCACTCTATGCTAGCAGTGCTGCGTTCATTCCAAAAATAGGATGCAAAAGGAACGTTCTCATACTATAATGGGATTATATTGAGAAACTATGTCTGTGATTTTATTAATTTCTGTGATGATAATTTTTTAGCTGTGGCATGACAATGTCAACAAAAGTGACTGAAAACATGAAAATTCCACTCGAATTGAACTGCCTGGAGGAAAACTGTTCAAGTCCACTTGAGCACAGGTATGAAAGACAGGACAATTAACTGTTATTGATGCCACAACATTCATTTTTCACTTCCATCTATCGTTCAAACAGGATGAAACTCTTTGCAGTGGTCAGCCACACCGGCTACACCATGTCCTCGGGCCACTACCGAGCTTACGTAAACAGTTCCATTGAAAACACTCATAATCCCCCCACTGCCTCGTGGAACCCGGAGCCCACCGACATTTCTGCCGGGTCAAACTCGGGACAAGTTTCCATCCCCAATCTCGACAACCAGCACGGCGGAAACAAACCACCTCAGCCCTGGATAGAACTTGACGATCACCGGGTAAACCGGCTCTCGAGCGAAGATCTCGACAGAATCACCGGTACGGGCTACTCGTTCAACACCCCCAACATGCTCTTCTACTCCAGGACGCTTTGAGTGAATATTTGACCTTTTCCAACTGACTTTGTATCTAAATTTTATCTAAGTAACAAATTTTGGGCAGTGAATCGTTTACAATCGAATGTGTCGAAATATCGTTTGCGAAGTTTGTTGAAAATTGTTTGTAATTGAAAATAAAACAACTGCATGTCCTTTTATGTTTTCTTTTTCACCACATTCAGTTGTTCAGAGGTTTGACTTTTAAGCATAGATTTTATTACAATTTTTAAGATATCATCTTACCATGAACAAATGTTGTTGTGACAACATTTTTTTTAACTCAGTTGAGAATGACATTAAAATACTAATCGAACCTGATTGAAATTTCACAAATTACTTAAAAACTAAAGTAAAATTACAATATACATGCATTTATTAATCACTTACAGAGTAAATTTGGAAAAAAAATCATTAAACATTTAAATCTGCATCTGTCATTTTCAATAAAACCAAAAGACGTGCATGTAAACAAACGAGCGATATGCATGGCAAACGAAAGGGTTCTGATTGCGATCTCAATTAACAGTTAATAGTTAAGCCTGCAGAGGGTCTGAACCCTGACATCAATTGTTACCAAATGAAATGATTAAAAGTTATGAAAGCTGACGAATCTGGTCCAAAATAGAAAAAGGATTGTTGTTATCTCAGAGTTTAACAAGCCTCACCTCAAACAGCATCTACAACTCAAAAACTTCCAACCCTTTGTCTGTCGAGACGGCCAGTACCCTCGGTTCGTCTGCATAAGAGATGCCCCACGGTCTGCCCTTGCAGCAGGCGACGCTACCTATCAGTTGTCCCTCGGAGCTGAACATCACGACACTGTTGGTAGCTTGATCTGCCACCAGAATGTTGTTTGCGTCGTCGACGGCGACGCCTTGAGGTTCCATTTCCTTCCCTCCGTCAAAGGAGCAGCTACAACTGAATTTGAGAAGCTGGCTACCATCCAGAAGGGAAAACACCTTGATGTTGTTGGCTTCGATGTCCGAAACCACCGCTCGATCGTTGCCGTCCGCGACCACGTAGTTGGAAAGGAGCACCTCTCCGTCCGTGTTTCCGGTCTTTCCAAAAACCATCTTCCTCTCGAGGGAGTTAGGATTCGTGGAGTAGATGGCGAGGCGATGCTGGCGCAGTCCGACGTCGGTGACGACGAAAGATCCGGAGCTCGTCGCGGAAATTCCGGCAGGCTTTTCCGCGTAGGACTGGTACATTGTGCTGACTTTAGAGCATCGCCCATTCTCGTCGAGATTGATCATCTTTATGGCACGACTCGAATGATCGGTAACCATGAAACTGTGGCTCGATTTATGATAAGTTAGAGCCCAAGGTTCGACTATGGCCCTGGCGTTGATGACGCCCTGTTGTCTCCCCTTGAGATCGAACATTTTTATCCGATCGCCGGCGTTCGTGGCTCTGTAGTCGCAAGCTGCAATCATCCACTGCTGGTGCATTTTGAGAAAACAGCAGTCCCTGCACTGAGAAAATCCCTCTGCAATCCAATTCATCTTTCTCTTCACCGGAGAAAGGGCAGTAGCACCTGGATGATTCGACTGCTGAAAAGTTGCCAAGGAAAGCCTTCCACTCAACCTTCTCCCAAGACCCTGGATGACCCTGTCTGATGAACTGGGCTTCAGCAAGTCTTTCTTGATGCTGCTGTGGTTGCTGCTGACTTTCTCATTGTTGTTAACTTTGTCGTTGCTTCCACTTTGAACGGACACTTGTATCCGCGTCACTTTCAACGGCTTGCCGTGAGAGATGACAGGAATAGATTTCTTTGTTTTTCCAGAGTTCTCCTTATTTTCCTTTTCTTTCAAAGTGACCTCCTTATAAGCCTCTTCTACCGTTAGCGAGGCCACATCAGTTGCTGCAATATCGACAGTTTTCTTGGTCCTATCGACAGAACCCAGAGACACATCAATTGAAGGAATAAATTTGACCATCTCGATATTCAATGCCTTCAGTTCAGTTTCAGGCATCCTATCTAATGCTTCTGTGATGGTCTTGAAGTCTGAAAAAAACTTTCGACTTCCCTTTTCGGTCATGATGGCCATGGTGGAATCATACTTTTCTTGAACGAGAGAATGTCGCATGTCAATAGATTTGCTAGCATCTTCTAATTCCATCAGAGAGTTGTCAAAACTCTGTGCAGCTTCTGAAAGAATTTGCATCTTTATCTGCTCCAAGTTCTTCAGTGATTCCTCATGAGCAGAACATACTTCAGCTTCAAAACTTTCTTTGCTTGCTGCAACAAACTTCTTCAAATCACATATTTTCACTTTTAATTCATTCAATTTAGAGACACGACCGCCTAGGTCTTCCGAAACTTTGCTCAATTTCCTTTCCAAGTCATTAGCAGCCTTGTCTTTTTCCATAACAGAATGATCATCATGTTCTGTGAACAAGCAGACAGTGCATAGCAACACAGAACAGTCTTCACAAAAATACTTGTAATTTGCATCATGCTGAAGGCATTTATCAGAATTTGGTCTTAAGCCTTCATTGGTCTGATTGTCATTTATAATGACATGATCACGAAAAATCCTTGTCTTTGCATGGTGAGACAAGCATTGCTTGCAAAATGCCTTTTCACATTGTAAACAAAAACTGGTGGCTGTTTTTTCTCTCTTTTGAAAGCAGCAAATTGAACACCTTCCAAAGCCAGGAACAGCGCTTTTGTTTTTTTGTTGGGACTGAATTGAACTTTCAATGGCAGCCATCAAATCCAAGATCTGGCCAATTCTGAAATCAGTAGCTAGCTGTTCCAAGCCTCCTGGAGGAACATAACACACCTTCCTGCATGTTGGGCAAGGAAAGTTACTTACTGGGACAAAACGTTGACTGTTAGTGCATTCATGACATCGCCTCAGACAAGCCAAGCAAAAGGTGTGCTGACAGGGTAAAACTTTGGGGCAGGTAAACTGATCCATGCATATGGAACAAGTTGTCAAAGACTTCGCCTGTTCTTCTAAATCGGCTTCGAATTCACTATCGGACGACGCCATCTGTGAACCAAATTTTCAAATTTATATATAATAGGAAAATATCGACTTCTTTAACATCGGTAAAATACAAAACGATTCGAAACACCAGCACAGGCCGAACCACAAACCTTCTCCTGGCTATAGCTTTCAAAACTTTGATTAGCGGCGGGATAGATTTGGATCACACGGTAGAACAATATACCTGCGGATGCCTATTTCAAATAACTTCGACTTTTATAAGTATTTATAAAATACCTTATTTGAATAATTACGATGGCATTTTAAAGTGTTAGCGTAAGCTGATGATAACATTGCAACACTACACACATTAAATATCTCAAGTAAATGTCAATAACTTTTTATAAAAATAATATTTTAAACATTTTGAACATAATTGTAAAATAATATTTTAAACCATTATCATTTGTCTTTGGGTCTGGCATGTAATAGCAACACTGTTTCGACTACGATAAATCTGTCGCATTTGAAAACAACGATAACAGACATTGCATTAAAGGCAGAATTCAAAGCATGGAAGATATGATTTTTTCTAGCCCACCGAGCTCTCAGGTATGATTTTCCAGCAAAGATGTTTTAGTGTTCTTATTTGCCTTGTCATCGTATTGCCCTACTTACTATAAAACTAAGATATTCTTCCTCTTTTAAAATTTAGATAGGTATTTGTTATTAATTTATTCATACTAAATTTACAGGACGATAACGCGAGTTTAGACTCAAAGAGCACAGCTCAGCCGAATTATCAGTATGATCCTATGGCTTTAGATATGGAGGATTACTATGTCAAATTGAAGGTATAAATCACTTAGATTTTTTATCTAAGTTACTCGAACGTATGAAGCATCACACAAGCTTCACTCAGAACATCGTTTAATTTGTGTATAACACTTTCACTTGTGTGTACTTGAGTCATGACAGACTTTGAATGTGCATTTTAGAAACTGCAAAAGCAGTTGGAATTCCTTGAAGTGCAGGAGGAATACATAAAGGATGAGCTGAAGAACCTGAAGAAAGAATACCTCCATGCACAGGAAGAGGTCAAGAGAATTCAAAGTGTCCCTTTGGTTATTGGCCAGTTCCTCGAGGCAGTCGATCAAAACAATGGCATTGTCGGATCAACAACAGGTACTTTTATTCCGAATTATTATAAATTAAAAACTTATGAAGAATATTTCCTGAAGAGCCTTGTTCTTGATAAGATGTTAGACAGTTATAGTATGTATAAAATTACCTGTCTGACTCATTTTTGTCTGATTTATCAAAAAAAAAAGAGTAGAGCTTATGTTGTGACATTTATTAACAAGTATCTTATTTACAAGTAATAATGCACGGTCAATTACAACTAAATGTTCTTCCATTAAACCAGGATCCAACTACTACGTGAGAATTCTGTCCACCATTGACAGGGAACTGCTTAAGCCAAGTGCCAGTGTTGCCCTCCACAAGCACAGCAATGCTCTTGTTGATGTTTTACCTCCTGAGGCTGATAGTAGCATTTCCATGCTTTCTGCTGGTACGTTCTCGACGTCATCAAATCATTATTACTTTTTGCTTATTATTACACTATTACTTTTTGTTAATTATTAAATTATTACCTTTTGAATTTTGCTACTAAAGAATTATTTCTTATTTACTTTGAATACATTTAAGTATATCTTGTGATGACATTTTCTTCGTGTAATTTCAGATGAGAAGCCAAACATCAGCTATGCAGACATAGGAGGCATGGACATCCAGAAGCAAGAGGTCAGAGAGGCAGTCGAACTGCCACTGACACACTTTGAACTCTATAAACAGATCGGTATCGATCCACCGAGGGGAGTGCTCATGTTTGGACCTCCTGGGTGCGGAAAGACCATGTTGGCAAAGGCAGTGGCTCACCATACAACTGGTTAGTTTGTTTGGAAATTTGTTGACCAGAGTTAATTTAGTTGAGATAATACCATGAATAGGTCCATACGTCTGAAACATTGCGAATGAGTTTATTGTAACTTAGCAATATTTAATACGTGAATCTTTGCTTTATCACTAATGATCTAAAATTTCTAAACTCTTTAATTAAAGTGGCCATTCAAATGTTTCAGCTGCCTTCATCAGAGTGGTCGGTTCGGAGTTTGTGCAGAAGTACCTCGGAGAAGGACCGAGAATGGTGAGGGACGTCTTCAGACTCGCCAAAGAGAATGCACCTGCCATCATATTCATTGACGAGATCGATGCCATTGCCACCAAAAGATTTGATGCTCAGACTGGAGGTTTGTAACTCATTGCTAGATATTTTTATTGCTTTTGCCTGCAATTAATCAATTGAGCAAAATTGGTGCCAAATGTATAACATAAAAATAATAATAATTACTAATGGATTCTCATTTAAATTTGGTGCTTGAATTTCAGCTGATAGAGAGGTTCAGAGGATTTTGCTCGAGTTGCTCAATCAGATGGATGGCTTCGACCAGACTGTCAACGTTAAGGTTGGTCGATCAGTTCTAACTAACTTATCAGTAACAATATTATGATAATGTATGCATCCATGATATTAATTCAATGTCACTATTTAATATTCATGATTAATGTATTGTATACATTCTTCATCTGTTATGGAAGCGTTCAACATCAATTTACATTCAGGTCATCATGGCCACAAACAGGGCCGACACCCTTGACCCTGCCCTCCTCAGACCTGGAAGGTTGGATAGAAAGATTGAGTTCCCTCTTCCAGACAGACGTCAGAAGAGGCTCATCTTCTCCACCATTACAAGCAAGATGAACCTCAGCGATGATATTGATCTCGAAGACTATATATCCAGGCCAGAAAAAATCAGTGGTGCTGATATCAATGCCATCTGCCAAGAGGTTTGTCTTAATTTATGGTTTTAAGTACTAGGAATGCATTTGTGCATTAGCGGATCATTATATTCACTTTTATTGATCGTTATATTATTTCAATCGATTTGTTCTCCAGGCTGGTATGCAGGCAGTTAGAGAGAATCGTTACGTGGTTCTGGCAAAGGACTTTGAGAAGGGGTACAAGAACAACACAAAGAAGGACGAACAGGAGCATGAATTCTACAGATAGATGTCATTATCAGTCATACATATAGGGTTTTAACTTCATTTGACGGTTTTCTGGATTTGAAAATAAATGTTCTCATAATCTAGTTTCTCATGTAACTCGATCTGCTCGAGAATTGAGATTAAGTGTGTCAAAGTATATAAACTTAGACTGGGGACAGTTTGACAAGGAGGTGATGCTGTGAAGCTACAATTAGACAATTACATTTTTGGCAACCACAATCAATGTGGTCTTATGGTATTGGTCTTGAGTATCGATATTATCTTATCTATTATATTATATAGTATTGATATTGGTGGATTTGATTTTCTTTGCATCGACAATAAGAAATTACTTTTGTAACAAAGCTTCAGACCTATCATTAGTCATCACATTCAGTTGTAAAGGCTCTAATGATATTTCATCATAAGCTTTAATACTTAGTAGTTATTGTATAAATGTTACATATGCAAAGCTTCAGACCTATCATTAATCATCACATTTACAGTTGTAAAGGCTCTAATGATATTTCATCATAAGCTTTAACAGTTTCTTAATAAATCAATCAGAAAACTGTGACATTCATCATGGGAAAATAAGACCGCCCGTCACAATATGATATCATCACGAAAATATAGTAGCATTAACTAATTTAGACTTAATCTTTTCAGAATTTGTGACATTCACCATTAGTTTGTAAGACCGCCCGTCACAACAAATCTTCATCATTAAAGATAACTAAATTGAACATACATACATACATAGCTGCTTCAGACCTATCATTAAACCTCATGAAAATCAGATTAAAAAGGCTCAAGAGTTTGTTCATCACAAGCAGTTTTTTACAACCTTTTACAAATGTTCCTGTCAGGTACTATCTACGCTGATAATATCATCGACCCTAAGGCCATACACAAACGTTTTATGCATCATTCAGGAACGAAAATCATGATGTCGAAAACTTAAATATCCAACTATGCGTGATCAAGCATGCTGGGGTAAGCACTATTTTCAATCTATATTCGCCCAGTACGAAGCAAAATACCCACTATGAGCATAAGCCAGTTATGGGCATTTCAGTATAAAATTTAAAAAACTAGAAAATCTACAACCGCTAAACTCCGAAGAGCCCAACCACCCGAAAGGACTATATCCCAAAACGGAAGACTTGTCGTTGTTAACTCCGATGTTCGATCGAAGTCTGTAATAAATTTAATAAATGTATTTAAAAAATTAAAAAAAAAAATTTTATTTAATTTTGTAAAATTGTTATTGTATTAAATTATTTTTTAATGCAAAAAACTTATTTTAAACATTGACTCATTAGTAAATGTGCCTAAAACCTACCAACTTAATTTTTACTGCTACCCACAGTAAAGACAATTTTATTTGTAAAAAAATTATTTGATTTTATTTACTCACGCAAGTAAAAACTTTGAAATTACAGCCTTAGAACCTTTAAGACTTCTAACCAACGATAAGAAATTACAATAAATTTTAAAATATACAATTTTAGGTGCCTAGAAGCTAAAATAAAAATTTGTTTGCTTCCATACGTACGATAACATTACCTAATTTAAAGCCGGCCTGACACTGTAGTGGAGGTTATCTATCCTATGTTATTTTGGAAACTCCTTTTGAAGACCTAATTATTTAATATCATGAGCAATCCAGAATTTGCTGAGATAATGCAGGCATTCATAAGAACATAGGACACATGACACAGGAGACCATTTCAATTTGTAACCCACTGACGCCTAAATAAACATGCTAAGATGTAACTGCTTGCAACGTCCCTCGTAAAGTATTTATTACTAACGCAACCAGCTTCTAGTTAGAAGTATTTAAAATACGACTATCGGAATTTGGATACTGATCTAAAAGTAGGAGTGGCTTATCATGCAGACATTAGTCTTCTCAAGCTACTACAAGTTAATGTTGTTATGTTAATAAAGACCCGAATTATTCGTCATGGCGATAAGGAAAACGCAACTACTTAGTGACCGAACCATGCCCTGAATGTCGGGAAAGTGATAAAACGTTTTCGGGTCGATATGAAAATTTTAATGCAAATCATTCATACGATTTGTAAATATGCACTCAATGGCATGTCCACAAAAATATAAATCTTAGAGAAACCGATATAATCGTAGCAAAAGTTAATAAACTGCAATGACTTTAAGTATTGCTCCAAGCAAGTACCCAAAATGCCCAACAACGAAACAAGCCTGTCTTTCTACACTCAAGGAAATCAAGCTTACTGGAAACTAAGAACAGATGCGACTAAATACAGAGAAATACTTTTAATTGCGATTTAACATTTGAGATATGAAATGAAAATTAATCGATAATTTATCATAAATCAACTTGAATCAGTCACGTGCAAAAACAAACTCAACTAGGGAAAGAGTTTAATAACTGCCAGATAGCAAAAACAATGGTTGCTTTGAACCCTATAATCACAATATAAATGATCAACGTTTTAAAGTTTAAATAACACCTTCCTTATGTCTCTAAGGGCATTGGTGACATTGCAATTTTAAACAAGACTGAAATTGTGTGGCTTCATACGTCCACCAAAGTCATACACAAACTCTTGAAATAATAAAAAGAATAACTACAAAAATTCATATTAGCTTACTTAACCTTAAGACTGGGGGAAAAAAGTAGCTCTGAACCAAATCAAAAGCAATAACTTAAAAATTCCACAACTTGTAAAAATTTAAATACTTAATCAAATTCAAAAAAAAAAGTTACTATGTTAGTAGCACATTCGCATGAATATTTGCCGCCTCGAGCTCCGATTATGTACAGCACAACGCTTAACGGATTTAAAGGCGTCCACTAGAAAATGAAAATTGCCAATGAACACTGGTACGACATTCAGCAGGAAGATGAAGAGCGTATCGATCTCTTGAGCTGGACAAAAGTGAGGAGGAGGAAGACGATGGAAATGACTAAAAGGGCGATCTCGTTCACCCACAGGTGGATCGGCTCCGTGTACGGAATGCCCTGGTTCTCCAGGTACTTGTTGCCGGGGAGGCTGGAATTTTAAATTAAAAATTTGTGAAAATGTTAACATTATGCTCACGATATGCTCCTTAATGATATATCAATAAAATTCATGGTTTAAAAGTACTAAAATCATTAGTTTGATATTACTATTATCACAGGAATCATTTAACTGAGATTATTAAAGAATCCACCATAGTTATCCTTATGACTACATTTCAAAATTTGTGAACCCATTCTAAAATCTCTAAATGAGGCTGCAGCTATCAAGGTTGATGGTGCTAATGCTGACCACAAAAGCAAGCACGATGTTGGAAATCATAACTAATAATCAATCGATAAAACTCAAACCAACCAATAGGGTGCCGACGAATTGGTCAAGGGGGCTTCGTTACAAAACATCATGTCCTTCATTTCGTTGACCAGGAACCCCTGGATGAATGAATGAATTAATTTATTTATCTATTCAAAGATAACATGTGACATTACATTTTCAGCTCACATATTCAGGAATTCACTTTCAAATTAGTTCAAACAGATTAAGAAAGACAAATCATTCAACCACCTCAACCAAATCATCTAAAACGATTCATAAATTTCAACATCTTGAAATCATCATGCTCAACATCCTTGCTGTCATCCAAACTCTCCAGAAAATAAAACAGCATTAACAACCATAACATTAACAAAGCACCTACATTCATGCTGTATCTGAAGATGCTGAGCCAGCTAATCCATTGCAGGAATAGAGGAACGGTTTCGATGTTGACGAGCACACCGCTGTAGACCATCATGACGGTCCAAACCAGGGCCGTGAGTATTGTGCCGACAGTGTGCTGGCGCGTTGTAGCGCTGAAGAACAAAGCCACGGAACAACCTGCCACACTAGTCAGGAGAATGTTCAAGAAGTAGAAGAAGAACTGAGAAACAGAGCTATGAAGGCCTGGAATTGAATTGTTAATTATTAATTTATTCATTCAATTAATTTTAATCTAGTTAAATTAATCAATTGAAATAAGAACAACGGCACGAATCATCATCAACGCCTCGCCAATTCAACTAATTAATTCACGACACAAACGCAAGGGCCGTCAAAACGAATTTCAAAGCATCAAAGCGACTCGCCGATCATGAAGAAAGTGATGACGGCAAACAGGTTGATGGGTATGAGTCTCTGGGGCAGGACGTCGAATAGGAACTTGGAGAAGAAGTAGGCGAGCACGCAATAATAGCCACTGACAACCTCGTGACTGTCGAGAACAATAATAATATTAATAATAGTTAATTTATAGGGCACATAGGCACATGAGCAGACATCAATTGATTAATAATAATAATAATTAATTTATTAGGCACATCTGCATATGAGCAGACATCAATTGATTAATAATAGTAATAGTTAATTTATAAGGCACATATGAGCAGATATCAACTGATTAAAAATAATAACAATAATAATAGTTAATTAACAAGGCGCTTATGCAGACATCAGCCGGTCAGTCGGCTAAAAATGATTAATAGATAATTTATAAGCCGCACATGCCTAGCGCCAGAGTTTAATTAGTTATCATTTAATAATTGGCGGTAATTGCTCGAGAACTGATATATATGTGCGTATGTAGCACATGACAGTAGCTCACATGTAAATTGCTCTCTCCTTGATGAATATGTCCACTGCTGACATGTTGCCGAAGACGTAGTTCATGATGATGAAGAAGAAAGCTCCCACCCTGGAAATATTGTAATGATGATGATGATGATGTTGAGCGTTCAATTGTCCGATATCCAATCAAAATAAAACAAATAGTGAAAAATTTCAGAGCATAAAAATGCAAATAGTAAAATAATATTTACAAAAATAGTGATAATAAAAATAATGAAATAATTTATTAAAAAAACATCATTAATGATCTGCGAACCTGTTCTGGATTTTGGTGTAGCCATCAGTGGTTGATTTGTCTATTTGGAAGTAAATTGATCCAACTATGAGGGACAGCACAACGGAAGAGCATATCTAAACGGACGAATAATTAAAAGAATGAAATTAATCTAACGAACAATTAATTAGATGATAAATTAATTAAACAAATTAATAAAACAATTTAAAACAAACAGATTAAATAATTAACTAAAGTATTTTGAGTTAACCTGGGTCATCAAGGCATGCCTGTTTCTCAGGGTTCCTTGCCAAGTTCTTTTAGAAACTGTTGCAAACTTTAAAAACAAAATTGAAATTTAATCTCATAAATTTATTGCAAATTAAACAAATTTTATGAAAATCAATTAATATTTCCTGCTAGAAACATTAGCCAGTTATCTCAGGATCTGTGAGACAACAGATAGGTGATTGTAAAGATTTTATGACTTTTTTTTATAAACAATTTTAACAACTAAGCTAAAAGCAATATGTGATCCAATGTACAATACTTTTACTATTAAAACTGAATTAAATCGAAGCAAAACAATGTGCATTTGATCATCACCACATCTTCATCCTCATCATCATCATCATCATCATCACCACCACCATCGTCATCGTCCGATAATATCAATATCAATATCAATCAGCCAATAACCAAAGCTAGGTTGAAATTGAAATGAGCACCTGCTTGCAGAAAGATGCAGCCCTCTGAGAGGCAAGTATCTTCACTTCGTCGGAGCTTCCTCCAATAATCTCCTCATTATTCAGTTCCAGATTCACCCTTCAACATTTACGAGTCGGTGGCATTAGCGATGGCCATAATGATAACCATAAATATTTAATCAGCTTAAAGAATTATATATTTATTATGACATATTTCCGATGTTTCGAAACTGAAACTCTTTGTACTGGTTTCCTGAGACTTAAAATTCAATGCAGTCGGGAGGTTAACGATATCTCAACACATTTTCATTTTGCTTTGTCAGATTAAATTCACAATTCGTTTTATGATTAAAAAACAATTCACAAGTAGGACAAACAAGGAAAAGATGTGCTTACTTGTTGGCCCACTGGGAGTCCTTATAGAGGCCCACAAGTCTTTCGTGAGCTGTCTTGGCTTCCTCTGATTCTAAAGTCAGAAAGCAGACGACCGTAGTCATCAAGATCATAATCATCATCACCGTGCAAGTGTTTTAAGCTTTTATAAACCAATAAATGCTATCCTCTCGTTCATATTTCAATGACCAATAACTAACAATTATTATAACGCACAATTAAAAATGAAACAAATGAGGTTACCCTCAATAATCTCTTTATCTTCTTTGGCAAAGATTTCTTTGACAAAAAAATACAAATAACTATCATTATACCTAAATAAATCATTATATCCTTCTATAAATAGGAATTAACTATATTATATAATAAGTTAATGCAAATGATTAAATGTATTAATAGAAATCAAAACAATAAAAACAGGGGTGGTCTAAAAGTTCAATTTAAGCAGAAACTAGAAAAACTAGATGATAAACAAAGCTATTTTTTTCTGAGATACCCAGAGAAATCTCAACATCTGCTTTTTAAGGCATGACACAAGTGTTTAATGTCAGCTCTTTCGAAGTGAGCATCATCATCATCATCATCAACTTCGATCAAGAACCATGAAACCATTTGCAAGGATAAACTAACCAGATACTAGATTTTGAAAAACGATCAAATAAAATCTAGCTTCTATTTTTCAAAGCAATATTTTCAAGAAATGCCACCACGATTTGAATGCTCACCGATGGGAAGTTTTTTCGGGGTATCCTTCACATTTGGAACATTTCCAGAGAGGACATCAAGGACAAAGTCAGAAGGATTGTCGTGCTCCTCGCACATGTACCCTGTGCAGGTATTATGTCATTTTATATTTTACGCCCCCAAGGATATTAGTCTTAAACACACTATGTGAGGTACTTTTTTTAGTCGCTTTAAACTCACTGACGTAAATCAATCGCTCGATTCAAATCAATCGATTCAAAATAAATCTGAAGCATCAAAAGCTAGCAAAACTGGTGAAATCGCTAAACCGCCGGATGATAACATACCTGCAGAAGCAAAGAAACTGAGACATTCCTGAGGTGGTCCGTGGTAGACGCACTCCCCCCTCGAGAGGATGAAAAGGTTGTCGAACATCTTGAAAATGGAATACCTCGGCTGATGGATAGTCAGAACTATGGTCATGCCTTTGTTTGCTAATCTGCAACAACGGGGTGACACGATTATTTAGCGACTTTCGACTTGTGGGAAAGTGGAACAGTATCAGAAGAAAACAAGTTTTTTAAGTCACAATGTTTTCTGCCAACAATCAATTCGCTCGAGTGACATTCCTCTTCAAGCTTATCTCGAGTCGAAAAACAAAAATACAGACAGACCTCTTCAAGAGCGATATGACGGAATAGGCAGTGCTAGCATCGAGGCCAGTAGTCGGTTCATCCAGGAAGAGCACCTGGGAGGATGTGATGAGCTCCATGGCAATGCAGGTCCTTTTCCTCTCTCCTCCTGACACCCCTCTCTTGTAATAAGTTCCTATCTGTTACGACGAAACAAAGTCAAAACACTTAAATCAGCAAAGAGAACCAAACTTTTTTAAGATAAATCGGGTCAAAATTGAGCACAACAGGGATCGAATTCACAGGGAGTGATTCAATGTCACTCCGCATAAGTCCAAATTGCGGAAATGAATTTGCCTACGTTTATTCGATGAGAAATTCTTGCATTAAGCAAACGAGCAATGATCCGAACCAATATTCAGCTCCGTTCAATTCAGACCAAAGAATCATAATTTCCCAGAGAATAATTCCAAGTGCAGAGTACTTTTCCAAGAAATTCAATTCTTGAAAAAAAATTGTTGTTACATTCGCGATGCAAAAAAGACGCAAAAAGTAGACTTATGACTCCCATTGAGGTGAAAATGCAGAACAGGATGCAGTGATAGGGATAAATATTTTTGCGAAATTGAAGAAAAAATTTTTGACAGGATCCTTTAACAAATTGTTCAGACATCTGAACTTTGACAGAGTGTGAGGAATTGCATACAAGAATTGCTAATAACAAAGCCAAAGTCCCAGAAAATTTCAAGGTCTGTCATATGATGTTAACCAAAAGTGCTAATTAGATAACGCATTTGGAGTTTCTCTGACCCTGGGAGGTCGGACAGTTGAAAAGATAATAATATCTGTAACGAGGCTCTCGACGGCAAATATGGCGATGCCGATAAGTCACAATAGATGCGACGACCTGCTAATTCATCGTCACCGATGTCGTCGTCGTCATCTTGATCACGTAGTTCACGACCGAGCGATTGCTTACTTCATTGACTACCTCAGCATGCTCAAACATAGCTTTCATTAATATCATCATCATTGTCATCGTTGCAACCATCAGCACTTTTCTAAAATCATCATTATCATCATCCTCATTACCCTGGTGTCGGCACATCGGGTCAGTCCGAGCTCTGCAATGACTTCATCGACTCTGTCCTTCCTCTCCCTGACTGTGGTCATGCCTTCGAGGCGCAAGTTGGCAGAAAAGGCAATGTTCTCCTTCACGGTGAGCATGCACATGACCATGTCATCCTGAATGTATTGAATAAGTCGTCGTTATAAATAATCAATATTTCATCGTTTAAATTTAAATAAGAGATTATCTTAATTATGAGTCTATTATGTAGATATTAGAAGGAATTGTTTTATAATCATTCAGCTCATTCTCTGGTCGTTTAGTTATATGTGATGGTTATAGTACAAAACAGTAATTAATTATTTATTCAAACTAAATGCATTCTTTCCTCTTGCAGCCTTAACATCTCAGTAGCTTCTTACTTAACTAATTTAAAAAAAACAAATGTTTTTCCTGAAGCACGTAGCATGGACACTGTCAAAACATGTAGTCCTTGACATTTTTAACTAATTTTTACTTAATTTTCTTTAAGATGGGTCGTCGTATCACGTAACCATGATAAGACACGAGACAGAATAAAAGTACTAAGTGCATGTGCACTGGCACTAAAATGTATCAGATGCATATTCTCGAATGTATCAGATGCATGCTCGAATGTATCAGTGCATGCTCGAATGTATCGGTGCATGCTTGAATGTATCATATGCATGCTCGAATGAATCACGAATCACGCACACTCAAATTTTGTTGATTAACGACTCAGGCTGATTTAGAATTGCATTTAAAAACTGCTTAAACCAAAGGTTCAACTTGACATAAACATGGCTCGTTACCATAAGAATCGAGCCTCTAAGTATTCATTCAACAATGCGATTCAATCGTCTCCTCTCACCTGTATGACATAACCTGCAATGTTCTTAAACTTCGACGGCATATTCTGTCCGTTGACGTGCACTTTTCCGTAGGTCCTCGAACTGCAGCTTCTTCCGGCGAGGACGTTCAGCAACCTGACGAAGCATCAAAAACAGAGAGTCAGCATCACATGACAAAAAAGATGTAAAACAGACATGCTATGTCAGGCAATCCATCAAATATCTACCAGTGATGTGAAAATTTAAAATAATGAAATAAAGCAGACAACAAGAAAAACAAACGTTGTCTTTCCACTGCCTGTGGGTCCCAATATGGCATTAATTCCAGGCTTGAAAACTCCACTGAAATGTTTAGAATTTTTTATTTATTTAACATTTTTAGACCACGCTTGACAATGAGAAAACATCATAAGTAAAGTTACTTTAAAAATCTACAAAAGAAAGAAAACAAATTACTTTATATTCTGCAGAATCTTACGATCATTCTTTCTGCCACAGCATCTCCTCGAATTCGGCTCCACGATCTTGTAAGCGACGTTGTCGAGCGTCAAAACAACTTTTCCAGCTCTTTTTTTTATGTTCCCATTGTTGGTCATCAGAAGATGTTCATTCTCATCACGTTCTTTATCATTCAAGTCGGCATCAATGGTGATTACGACACTCGAAGTCAAATCGCCCGCCTCCTGTTTGGTTTTGATACTGTCATCAGGATTCGCTATGTCGTTTTCGTCCTTCGAGTTGATCATTTTAGCTTGGAAAACGTCTCAGAAAAGATGAAATCAATCTATTTATTAGTATGATATTATAGGCTCATAAGAGGATAAGTCCGAAGTCCAGTATTTCACTGCAAGCTTCAAGTAATAATGAAGCAGTGAAGAGATAGAAAGTCAATTATAAGTTAGAGATTAACTGACAATAGCCCACGAAATTAACAGACAACAACGACCGAGAAAAGGATAACGACAATAAAGAAGTCGACCAACCAACAGAGCTTTATAAAGGAGCGATGAAGTCAACGGGGTCATAGGATGCTGGTATTCCTCGTTGCAATGCGCACATTTATTAAAGCCTTCTATCTCATTGTCAGCTTAAATTAATATCATCGGTCGGGTAGTTTGCCAGATGAAATATCGATTGAAAAAAAAAGTTTCTTAATTTTTCCAGAAAGTTGAGCTCGTTTGGTAAAAAAAAAACGCCCCATTTTTGTCCAATTCGACTACGCTCACTTGTAGTCCGGTTTAAACAATTACCCTTCTGTCTGAATGGTGTCTGGGTGTTCGTAATACATTTGTAATTGAGACAAAATTTCACTTTCACCCACGCTTTTGATATTTGGATATTTAGAAAGTTTTCTAAGACTTGATAGTATAAATTAAAGTTGAGCACAATTCCATTACTTTTGAACGAAACAATTTAAGTCCTATCGGATATATATATATTCTAATGAAATTAGAATATTCATTTCCATGAGAGCGCATGCTAGCCGCCACACAGGGTGTTAGAAAGTTTTATGTTTACATGGCTCGAGCAAATGCGCTCAAGGTAGCCAAGGTTGTGCAATGAATGCTTTATTGCTTTTTGCATTGGCTGGTTTTTATTGCTACAAAATTGACTGAATTTATGTTTGGTGTGATTCTGGAAAATCATTCTTAAGATCTAAGGTTTTCGATTAATGCATTCTTCAACTGTCGTTCGCACAGTGCATTAAAAATGCATCGTTTCGTGATTAACATAAAGTCCGATTCTCATCAAAAGTAAAATCTCATCAGCAATGATATGGCATTCGAAATCAAATTGAACATGAATTGTCCCTTGGTCGATAATTGATATTAATCAGATAGTGAACTAAAACATGTGCGTTATTATTACAAACTAATTCCATCAAAATAAATTGCAGAAGCTTCAGTTTCCCTTTTAAGATAATCTCCCTCGATGTAAAATAAATTTAAAGCGGAAAATTAGAAACAAAAATTTACAAAATTAAATGTTTTGATGGTTTATAGATCAATTAGTTAATTTTAACGATCACATTATTTAATTGGCTAATCAAAAATGTAAAAACAATACCACCATTTAAGCGTATAAGGCTTTGATGAAAATTTGCGAAGCATTCTTGCAATGCGTCCTATCTAATTAATATTAAAAAGTTAATGAGCTTCAAGGCTTTAACGTGTAATAAAACACCTCTGTACATTGGTATCACAATAAAAATTTCAAACATAACAAGAAATTCAAAAGGCTGTTGAAAAGCTCTGGAAGGTAGATAATGGGGGTCTCACAAGTGGCTTTAAGCATCTGTTAAATGAAAATCTAAAAAGGACCATAAGGTTGGAGAATATTTAAAACAATTTCTATAATGTTTTCATAATTCATTGGAGTAACAGTTTCAAAAGATCGATCTACTGACCCAACTCATTCCAAATCTGCTCTAAAGTCTATAAAGAGGATTCTGATCATCACCGTTGGCGAGGATTTTTTGCCCAAGAAGTCACTTTCAGGTTTCAACAGCCATGTTATCGTTTTGCGAAGTTTACCTCTCCGCTTGAACAAAGAACTAAGCCTCCACCGCACAAATGTCAGGTGTTGCTGTTCGCCTCTTTTCCAAAGAGTTTTTTTTTTAATCGTTTGGGTAAATGAATATAAATTAATTTTGATACTCATACACCCTAACTTTTGACTGTTAATACTATTTCCTTTTTTATTTGACATCCAGACAAATATTCCAACTAACCACCCCGACTCGTAATAATGTTGAATATTTTATTAATAGTCGGCATCGCTTCAAATGGAGAAAAAAGAAACAAATTATTTTGACGCGAATTAGAAGCTAGCTAATTGTGGTTGTAGTTTATTTATCATAGCAACATGGTTATTCCATACGAAAGAAAATCATCCTTGCCATGCTGGATTACAATATTTGTTTTATCCGTGCACAACGACATAAATGCGACGAACGCAAACGAGGATGGTTCAAGGCCATGCACTTTCTTCAGTTAGGGTCTTTTGCGATATAAACTCTCTACCTTCGCATTCATTAAATACTTTAAACTTGCAACAGGTGGGTCTAGGAATTCATCGCCAGAATACAACCTGGTAAATTGTTCGTGGTATTCAGGGAATGCCTGCTGCCGCAGAACCGAGGTGACCTCGGTGTTCGATGGCATGTATCCCCTAACAACAGCCACGGTTGATTGTAGGAATCGCATTAATTACATCATGTGCTACTTTTGCAGTCCTACGCAATATCTCTGGTATGACAGGTTTGCTAATTTACAATTGCTTTGAGAATGCATTTTTTTCAAACATAGTTTGTATTGCTTGAGATTTTAACTTGATATCATTACATGAAAAGAAAAGCCAATATATGCCTGTCTTTATGTGACTCAATCTACGAGCATTGTCATACTGCCAAGTACAATGGATACACTATAGGTAGGCTAGCAATTTTCAAATTAGAGTGCCATTCGAGCCTTTTCTGTTCATAACATTTTAAATGCTTTGCAGCAGACAAATATGAGAATGGCTCAGAATTTTGCAAGGGGCAACACTTTTCTGTAGTCAATGACGGCATCCCCTGTTTCGACTTTGATGAAAAAGTTTTTAATTTCAGCCCAAAAACCTTTTCAATTGTGTTATTATTCTCAGTTACTTTGTCTGTGAATTTTGTCTTTCAGATGATTTTTTCTTTGAATATTGTGGTGGAATCATGATTCAATCGACAATATACATTTTAATATTACATTGATTTAATTTAATAATATAATTTAATGTAATAATTTGTACTAAACCATCTGTAGATATTTAATTTTCTCATTCTTTATTTAGTCAAAAGTTACATAAACAGAATTTGTTGCCTTATTTGTTAAAAACATTCTTGAATGAAATAACGAAAATAGAAATAATAATGAAATAAATGATCATAAATAATAATAATAAAGCGTCACTTAACTACATAATTACATCAGAATCTTGTTTCTGAAATCGTTTTCCATCGACAAACTTCTCAGCAACTTTCACAATTTCCGAGGCCTCTTTTTCCCGATCTCCTTTGATCTGAATCTTGATCAGGGATATGTTGTGCTTGGAAAGCTTCCCTTTTGGTGGAAAGTGTTCCCCGCCCAGCTGCTCGCATACGTGTTCCGCCCAGTGTTTCGATTGGAACTCATAGAAGTCCTAAAATAAAATCCCCGATGACTCTAAAGACTCAATGGCTTGGGGCATGTAAATGGATTTTTGCTTAATAATCCACCAAAACAAAATTCTAGAAATGCATTTTCCCATGTTCCCAGTCAAAATATAACATAAATTTATGTAATTACTTATGTTTGACAATAATTCATACTGATAATTTATAATAGTTTGACAACAGCAACAGTATTAATCATTGATCAAGTATTACTGGTGCGAGAACCAGCCAAAAGCCTCAAGAGAGTAAAATGCAAAACAACCTTCGGAACATATGCAACTCCCATGTGGATAGGACCTTGGCTCTTGGAGAGGAGAAACAGTGGTTGCTGTGCATTGACCGCAAGGAGACCGCCAATTGCCTGAAAGAAAGCACATATTTAATTGGTCTAACCTGGTCCAAAAAGAGGCACTCATTAGTCGTCGACCTTTATCGATCAGCTAGAATTAATATTAGGGAATTGTTTTTCATTTTGGCAAATTATTTGTGGGACAGAAATAAATATTTTGTTGAAATTGAGACTCATCCTTACATCCCTGCTCTTTTCAAAAGGAATTTCTAAAACCATTGCACCACATTCTGATCCAGCCATCTTTTTGATGATTTCCTGAAAAGAAATAGCCATATCTAACTTAGTAATAGTTTAAATGATTTGGAAAGTTAAATGTCATAAAGTGCATAACTTAGCATAAAAAATTCATGCATACAACAAATGACTTAGCTCGAGTAAAGGGCAAATTTATTTAAACTTATCAAATTTACATCTTTGATGGATTGACCAATGTCAGAAAGTAGCAGAGATTTTCTACTTTGACTGATGTCAAAGTTGATCTGCTTAATTCTCTCCAGAATCTTTTCTCTATCAAGTTTTGGAATCACAAGCTCTGAAAGAAGCTGTTCAAAATGGTTTGGCACAAACTGATTAAGTCAATTAATATTAATTAATATTTAATATTAATTTTTTGCAAACATATCAATTTTATTTATTTTAAATTTATGCATGTGAACAATTTAAGTAAAAAAATAACATGTTGAATTTATTGATTAAAACATTTTTAGGCAATACCTTTAAAACAACCACTAAAATGGTGACAAATGGTAAATAATGAACAATAATACTTAAATAGTAGTTGAGGTCAACATTATATCATTGAAAATATAAGTAATAGCTATCTTTGTGTACATACAAGGAAATAACCCTTAGTGCATATTAATAAATATCAGAAATTTCACTTTTATAATCAGTATCTTCTATTTATACGTCTTAGTTATGGCGATGCGTGATATCAAATTTAAGATTTAAAAGAAAAAATCAAGGTTTTGTAAAGAAACAGGATAACGTTGCTGATAAAGTTATCTTACTTTGTCGACGCATTTAATTCCATCGATTATTTCTTCGGCATTCTTCAACTCAGAGATTTCCTCAACTTTCTTCTTCAGCATATCATAATTATCAAGTGCCTAAGAAATGGAACGATTGATTACTGTGCATAAAATATATTAAAGAGCAATTCACAAAGAACCTCTTTGGCAAAGTCTCTTGTGACGGCGGTCAATCTTTTCGTTCCCTGAACAGAACCCTCCAGGTTTGTTATGACTAACTCTTGAATGTGATCAGTATCAGTGACATGCCTAGAATAAATAAGTGCAATTTAGCATCTGTAATTGTTCGTATAACTAGCTGCCATGTTGATGAAAGGGGGTGTGATGGCTTGGCCACTTACGTTCCTCCACACAGTTCGAGGGAAACCTGTTCTCCCGGCTGCTCTTCGTAGAACTTTGGATCCTTGTGGTCCCTCGGACATTTGCTAATTGAAACAACTTTAACGTTGTTAGGGTAAATCTGCGAACAAAACGATTGACTGCTTAATAAAAGCAATGAAAAATATTCAACATATAGATATATTTTAATATAGAAAAATCAAAAATGGTTGAAACAACTTTCCAATGTTGAATGAACTAAAAAGTGACAAATCGGAACCTCGTTCTCCAATTTGAAGAGGTGTTTGGCCCTGATAACATCCTTGAGGGGAGCCACGAATTGGCTCACTACATACTTCCCGAGCACGATATCTCTTACCACTTTCACCACTTTTTTCAGATCTTCTGTCGTTACTTGGGACTTTAATAATTATTAATTTACAAAAGTAATTACTTGATGATAGTTGAACTAATTAGCAGTTTGGGAAACCTTGAGGCAGCTGAACTCAAAGGTCAGATGGTCATCATTAACGAACGATCCCTGCTGTCTGACCCTGCCGAGAACCTTCTCAAGGGCGTAGTGGATGATGTGAGTGGCAGTGTGGTTTGCCATGCACCTTGTTCTGTGCTCCTGAAGAAATTGACAAACAATGCAGACAATATTGAAACTAATGATAACATAATGTAAAACTTCATAAACATGTTTCTATATAATAAAATAACGTCTTATTAGTTAATTAAGATTATTGACTAGAGGATAACGAATCATTACATTCAGAAACAACATTTTCCCAACTGACAGCATCAATGGATGCATAAGCCACATCTCCGAGCTGAATGTTGTTATCTGCTCTTCCAATTCTGTGGAAAATATATCCTCCGCACCTGGTGATGTCCGACACCTTTCCATAGAGTTTCTGGAGAATGTCACGGTGACAATCAAGCAACAAAGTACTCAACACTATTCACTCATCACTTCTCATATGTCCACTCACCCCCGAAGGGTCTGCAAGCAATTCCCCGACGTCGGAAACTTGCCCACCGCCCTCGGCATAGAAGGACGTTTCATCCAAAATTACTCCGCAGTCCAAAGATCCAGCTTGAATCTCGGATACAAATTCTTCCCCTATTTTTAGGGCCACGACTTTGCCTTTCACCGGCAGGAATTCTAAATCGGAAATACCGATTGCAAACGAGCAAGTGGAGCTATTCTTAACAATTTTAAGCATTCAATCATTAACAAATCTAAAATTATTTTTTTGGCAGTATTGCAAATTTAATTCAAAATAAATCTGTAAGTGTTTTAAATGTACAAAATTTATAAATAACAAAACTTACTGTAGCAATGCTCCGTCTCAGAATATGTTGAAACTTTATGTGAATGATCAGTTGTTGGTTTTACACCCTTTTCCATCAGAAGGTTGACATCATGCTGGTCAAACAGAGGTTTCAGTGATTTTTGTGCCTTTGCATGAATTTTCTAAAAAAAATACCATTTTTAAAAATTTAAATACAGGTTGGCCTAATTTGAAATTTCATACTACAGTACAAAAATAAAGTTAATTTTTAATCACAATATCAATTGATTTCAAAGCCAGGTTACAAAAGACAACTTTTATTTATTATATTTTATCATTATCATAATCATCATCATTTCAATCAGGCTCACAAATTGGTCTATCAGGACAAGCTATGCATTTTTTTTACAAATCTTCTCCAAACATTACCTGACTCAGTTTCAATTTTGTTTCATAATCTTCAGCATCGAGAGAAACGTGAAATTCCTCTGCCAGAAGAGATATGATATCAAAAGAGATCCCTTTACCAAACTTACCCTCCTGTATTTGTAAAATTTGATCCCCTGTTGAAAAGAAAGTTTTATGTAAAAAATAATCTATAATTTGAGCTCACAACAAGTAATGCAATTGTACTTAGTACAAATGCTTTAAATTCAAAGCCTACAAAAACAACAACAACAACAAAATAAATAAATATGAACCTGTTAGTAAGTTTACATTCCCAAATGCATGCATGGCTTTTTTCATGAGCTTTCTTCCAGTCACAACGGACTCCAGGTAGCGTTCTTCTGTTTCTTGAACCGCATCCATAATCTTATCATAAACAATATGTGCTGCTTAATCATGGAATAATAAATAAATAAAATTTGTCAAACAAATGCCAAGTTAACCATGTTTTGGTGGTTGCAGAGATCTGGGTAAGCATCAGACTGAAATCAAATTATATTTATCAATGTTGTAATGTTTAATTAATATCTATTAATTATCATTACGCTTTGTGCAACAGCTAACAAATCAGAGTAAACTATTAAAAACATTTTCCGTCTGATAGATCCAACCAAAAATGAGCAAAAAAATCAAACCACAAATTAATAATAACTGAGATTAAATATTAATTAGTTAATAATTAATTCCAGTGATCCTTAATTAACAAAACTCACTAAAGACTCAATGACTACTGGAACCATTGATTTCAGAAACCCTTTTGGAGCTCTTAGGATTTCATTGGCCTGGTAAAGACTTTTGTACATGACAGTCCTCAGCTTGCCTCTAAAATATTAATTTTTATTTTAAATTACTCAAAACAAAATAATCAATTGTACAAGTAGAATAAAATTAAAATGATCAATAACACAATTAGAATTGAAAAACCTCCAAAAAATAATTTAAAGCTACTTTTTTAGCAATCTTACTACAACTTCTAACCATAATATTTTATATATTATTATAATACATATAATAATTATATATATATAATATTTCAAACTCACTCAGACTCTTTCCTCCCTGGCATCAGGCCGTCGCCGATGGTAACCGTAAACATTCTCGAATGATCTGCAACAATTCTGTAAGCCTTGTCGACAGGATCGGTCAGGCAGCGTCCATAGGGGACCGAGTTGCAACTTTTCTGAATGTGAGAGAACAGGCCCTGGAAGAGATCCGTGTCGTAGTTGGAGGAGCTGTTGTTGAGTAGGGCCGTCAGTCGTTCCAAACCCATCCCCGTGTCGATGTGCTTCCGAGGCAGTGGCTTCAAGGACCCGTCTGGGCGCCTTAATATGAACAACGATATTTAACGGTGATAAAAAAAGTGGTGATGTCATGTGTGGCAAATGTGTGTTATTAGTATACTTGTAGTTTGTTGATACTTTAATAAAGTGATGATAAATAATAAAATTAAAAAAAAAAGTTTATTAACTACATGGTAATACTTTATTATTCTTTTAATGAAAATTTATAACTTGCAAAAAATTAAAATCTTATTCAGAAACACCACATATTAATGACAATTAAAGGTCAGCAAAACGGCCTTCAAAATTTAAATTTTATTTTTAAATAAAGCTTTTTTACTTGTCATATTCCATGAAGACAAGATTCCATATTTCCACAACATTGTTAGAACCAGCATTGACGAGCGTCCTACCATCCCCAATTCTTTCCTGGTGGCAGTAATGGATTTCAGTACATGGACCACAAGGCCCTGTTTCCCCCATCACCCAAAAGTTGTCTTTTGATCCAAATGGAAGAATATGGTGATCTGGTACCCTTCATTGATTTATGAATTTATTGATTTATAAATCTTAAAAAACAGCAATGTGAAGGATGGCATAACCACTCCTTTCATGCAGAAATGAGAATAACAAAAATGTTCATGCAATCAACTATATTAAAGATCTTTGAATTAATAAAATACTTCATTAATATTTAAATGTGTTTGATTATTGTTATTGTAATATTATATTGAAATTGAATAATTTCAAATAATGCATGTAAAATTTTGTAAATAAAATCTCCAAACTGATATCTACCCTATATCAAGCCATATTTCTTTGCAAGTTGCATCTGCCTTTAAATTCAGTTCCTCATCACCTTTGAAATAGGTCACAAATAGTCTCTCTTCTGGTATCTTGTAAACTTTTGTCAACAGCTCCCATGCCATTTTGCAAGCCTCAATCTGCATTTTGATACCAAACACTAGTAACTTGAAAGGTTTATTCCAATTACATAAATTAATTAAGCAAGGTTAATTAGCATTATTAATAGTTATAAATGACAATGTGCCATATTCTTTGTATTTTGTACTCTAAAAAGTTAATTGGCTCACCTTTCCATAGTCATTGAATGACCAGTTTCCTAGCATCTCAAAAAATGTGTGATGGTAATGATCTCGACCAACATCGTCCAAGTCATTGTGTTTTCCTCCAACTCTAATGCATTTCTGATAATTGGTGACTCTCTTATAAGAAGCCATCTCTGTCTTTGAGTCTGCAGTGCCCAGGAATAAAGGCTTAAACTGGAGGATGATGTCATGAGTTTAAACTATAAGTTACCATTTCAGATGGTTTTCAATAAATTCTTAATTATAAAAAAATTCATAAAAATCCATTTGCACCTGATTCATGCCAGCATTAACAAAATATGAACCATCACTTTTGCTGGAGACTACAGATGATGATGGCACAAAAAGATGATCTTTTCCAATGAAAAAATCAACAAAAGACTTCCTTATATCTGAAGAAGTCCACAAATGGTGTCTGCGTTTGATTTGATTGTGACACCTTAAACCATGCTGTTAAAGTGAAACAGTCTATTAAATTTATAAACAATACGAGAATATATACGCGAATGACCGTCAAACAACGTGCAAACATTAAATATTTTCATACTTTGAGAATGCTCGCTGCCTTGATCATGTTTCTCTGTTATATCAAGAACTCAAATTGCCACATTGGAGTGCTTTGCTCAAACGTAAACATATTTAAAAGTTAATTCATTTTGCCTCTTGCCAATTTTCTTGGTAAATTAAACAATTATAAGCCAGTTTGTTTTTATTTTAATAATTTAATCTTCACATCTAAGAACTTTTCGGAATTATATTTTTAGTCTTTGTATACTATATTTCAACTCAATAAAGGTTCAAAGCTTGCTCTTAAAATTCCAGAAATAAAGAATAGTTGCTTATGATTTTCAAAAGACCCTTCTGCAATTTAAGGAAATTTAAAGTAAAAGTATCTTATCAATAAGAGACGTCATTCAGTTTTCCAGAGAAGCAGACTTGCAACTTAAAGATTAAAGAGATGACCTTTTTTTGCTCCTAGCCAAAAAGTCAGAGGTTGGCAAAAGCTAATATCGGGGGTAGACTTCAGATCTCTAATCAACTGCAAGCATCTTGCTAAATATTTGTCTGCGTTTGCAACCTTGACGGTCGTCTTTCTGCTGCAATACTACGTTGCCGAAATAAATTCATAAATCATGTCTTTTTTGGTAAATATGATATGAGACGTAATAGTTTATCGGAATTCTGTTTACACGATTTCAAAACATAATCTCAGAGTTTACAAATGACTCGATTTAGTTGTAATTTATGAATAGATTGCCATGGCTTTCTTGAATAACTTTTCTTTCGTTGAATAATCCAATTGCAGTGACGTCAGAGGGGGGTGCAGAACGTACCGGGTGACACCATTTCAGGGGTTGACACCAAAATCTTAATCTTTATGATGCATACTTTTTTTTGGGCTACCAACTTATGGCTTATGAAAGTCTTAAGGGGAGACACCATAAGTTTCCCGCTTCGTGTAACACCAACCCTAGCGACGCCACTGGCCAATTGTATTTTATTTACAATTCATATTCGCATACGAAGATATCTTTATGTATTTCATTCTCAAAGAGGATGGTAAGATGCAAATGAGGTGGCTGGGAATGGTTAATATTAGGTTATTGTCTTTTCCCCATCTTTTGCTATTAGTCAATTATATATATATATTAGTCAATATACCTTTAAACAGAAACCATATAAATACTTTAAAATTTAGCTTAATTAAGGTAATTATTGCCTCGTGATTAGTACAAGTCACATCAAAAATTGGCAAGATAACCAAATAATGTGGAAATTCTACTATATATTCAAAGTAATAACAATATAACATGGGATTTGTTTTGAAAATAATATTCTATTTTATGTTACTCTTTTACTCTTACGAAATCGTCTTTAATTAAAGCCAACGATATTCACATGACCGTTCTATGTGCACCAATCTAATAGAATTAAATTAATAGCAGATTTTCAGTTTTTATTACAAGATATTAGACCACATTATCTCGTTATGCTTAAATTATCCGCTTTTATGTTTATGTTTTTTGCTTCAGTTTCTCGCCAGACGATTAATCCTTTTCCTGTAGCTTAGCGGTTGGAGATGGTTAAATTTCTTGCCAGGTTTTCAGAATTTTGGTTTAATCAGTCGATAAGTATTTATGTTTAGACAAATATCAAAGTCTTGTTTGCAATTACTATGTCGGGTTCTATGTTTTTATCCGCTTTTATGACTTTTGGTTCCAGACGATTGGTCCTTTCCTCTAGTTTAGCGGTCGAAGCTGGTTGCACTCAGTGGCAGGTTTGGTTTTATCAGTTACTAATAAGTTACATTTGCATTCTCACTGATCAAAATATGGCGTTAGTAACTTAGATTTATTATAATGTTTTTTGTAGAATGCTTCGCTTAAGGTGGTTCATAATTGGATGTTAGTATCAAAAGCGGCTAATAGATGACGACAGGATTTTAAAAGTTCAATTTTTTCAACTATTTTAGTTCTCACCTCCTCAGCCATCGACATAATTGCGCGACGTCCAAAGCCTATACGCGAGGTTAATATTATCATCCGCCGAAAGGTGGTCGATGAATCCAAGAAAGGAGATGAAGTGCCAAAAATCTTGGAAGGCCAAACAGTAAAGTCAGAAGAACTTTCGAGCGACTGAAACAAAAACTGAACTGAACTAATCAAAGTTCTTTCTAGATGCTATGCTTGTTGACATTTATGGCTTTTCTGGCCGAGGGGAGAATTGGGAAACAATAACATAAAAAACTTTAAAATGCTTATATATGTCTCGGCGTTTGTTTTTTTTTTTTTGAAGATTTAAGTTAACTGGAAACCCAGAAATTGTTCCTCGTCGAGACACTTATCTAAATCTTAACCTAACGCTAGAGGTTGTTCGGCACATTAAAACATATCGTCCTCAGCATTAAAGTAGCTATATGGACGCCAGCAGAAACCAGTGATTGAACTTGCTCAAGCTTAAACTTGAGATCAATATGCTAAAGATACCAACAAATTGGAGTCAAGGGAATGACATTCAACAGCTTGGAAATTTATTTGAGCCAATAAACAAACTTCAAACAGGGTGGAAGGCTCATTTGGACAACTCTGAACATGTGTTTTAACTTAAAATCTGATTGAAAAGAACATGATCAATACCGAACCGAAAATTACAGATTAAAACTTTAATGGCGATCACAAATTCATCTCAGGACAGCATGCACTGGTCATCAGTGATACCATTAATATCACTCTCCAACAACATATTCATCACAGCCCTAACCAAATAAATATTTGTGCCCTTTTTGGCATTCGGGGCAGAGTTGAAAAACATTCTTAAATCTTCAGGTTGCAACTCTTTTTGATCTTTAACGTTTGGGTTGCGTTTGTCTCTCGTAAACATCAAGATGGCATCCATGAAAATCTGAAAAGAAGTAGCAAATGCTGCATTCCAGTGAGAAATGGCTAAAGAGCTAACAGCAAGTTGGTTTGAGACGGTTTGAAATAAAAATTCCTCAAAACGTTGACATACCAAGTCCAACTCAATAGGTTTCTGAAAGGATAGCTCAGGATTCCTTGATAAGACTGAGTCCACAATAACAATAGTCTGCAAGCATAAATAAACTTTCCAATGATCACATTTACCTCATTTGCTATCATCATTAACATCATCATCTTACCTCGACAATGAGCTGTCGATAAGTAGGATCCTTGATCTTACTAAGCATTTGGTCCACCAAAAGAGAGAAATTCAGTTCATACTGTGTCATGTCAGACAGTGTTGGTTGCTGTCAGCAACAATTACAAATTGTAGACATTTAGACTTTGGTTAATAATAGCTAATAAATATTTGTTTGATCAATACTATTGAAAGCAATAGCATCAAAGCATCTTGCAATAGCAGCCATTAGTATCAACACTTCAAGTAATCTGACCTGAGGAAGGATGTAGCCAGACAGTTTGATACCAGGGGGTGTCCTCTCGAGAATGTGCCAAACCCTCTCAAAGAATTCTCTTGGTACCCTGTTCAAGTATCCATCCAATTGTCTGTTCCACATTATTGACCTGATGCGCAAGCAGGAAGGAAATGGTGAAATTATAAATTCAAATTCATTCAAATGTTGCATAGAAGGCAAGAATACCTGTCGTTGGAGTAGTATGATCCCTCACTGGGCTTCCTATCAAGGATGGTGTAAAGAAGTTTTTTGATGGCACTCGGAGACATGGAATAGAGGTTACAATTTCCTTCCCTCTGGCTGATTTCCAACTTCATTGCTTCTACCAACAGTCTATCAAAAGATAATAAAAAACTGTTGACATGCATATAAAGAATAGTCTAGAGAGCCAATTTTTCATTAGCTTCTCAAAGTGGTAGAGTATTGCACATCCACCATTGTCTCCGTTTTTGAGAAAGAATGCAGCCTAATTATTTAATTTCTGCAGCAAACAGCCACGATAAGAAAGGGCTGAAATTTGAGTCAATTGTATCTTAAGTAAAAATAGCACAAAATAACACACCCAATTCTGATCTTCAGAATGCCATTGAATAGTTCGGGCATAGAAGTAATAAAAGTGCCAATGTTGATGATCAGTTCCTGTTGGAGTACAGCCTGGAAGGGATCGTGAGGGTAGAGATTCTTGTAGAGAATTTCCTTGATCTCGTCGGGCGTCATCGGTTTGTCGATCACATGTTCCGGAAAGGTGAACACGCTAATGGTAAGCTGGAAATCAGAACGAGATCGGACACTAACGTTTACGTTTGTATCTTTTGCAATTGGCAGTTTTTCCCTACTATATGCACAGCAAGAGGCAATGAACTGTCAAAATAGTACTACTTCCCAAGGTTATTTGTGGCAAAGCGAGCCAGATTGGGAACACTTAGAACCAGCCTTAGCGCAATGACTGTATCTTTGACCATCAGATGTAAGAACACAAACCTATGAACTAGCTTGCCCTTTTAGGACATTTATGAACATTTTGAAAATTCAATTATGGTTAAACCGAGATGTATGACACTCAATCAGCACTAGTAAAATGATATGGAAAGAATCAATAGTTAAAAAGGCGAAAAATGCAAATTAGCTTAATAATAATTAGCAACAATCAATGTCAAAGTTAATCAACAGTTAATGATGGCAAACATAGTCACAAAAAACTTTTCAATAATTTAAGACCCTTTGTCTCACCTGTTTTCCCCTTACAAGTATGGCAGTAATCGACGGAGCCAGACTGTCCACCAACTTGCCGAGAATACTGGAGCAGTACCTGACTATACTCCTTAACAATTAAATGAAATTTATTTTATTAACCTAACTTGTGTTAATATTGCTCGTAAAGTAATATCATCACCATTGCTCAAAATAAATTATTGAATACAATGTTATTAGATTATATTATATTAGATTATAATAATAATAATAATAATAATAATAATAATAATAATAATAATAATAATAATATAATAATAATAATAATAATAATGATGATAATAATAATAATAATGATAATGATAATGATAATGATAATAATAATAATAATAATAATAATAATAATAATAATAATAATAATAATAATACATTATTAACCCAGCAGCATGTGTTTCACCCTAAATTAATGTCTTGTAAACTTAAGAAACTTATTCGGTTGCCGAAGGAATGACGTATCGCCCTTGCCATTGTTTACGAACAAAAGAAATTAATTAAAGAAAGAAACAGCAATAAAAGTGCCAGAAAACATAAAAAAATAGCATAAAAAAAAAAAGAAATCCATACCATATCCTCATATTGCCAGCATTGTGGGACAGCATCTGAATCCTGTTGAAGTAAGTCAGTTCATCCAAGCTTTCATAAAGCCCCTGCCTTTTTGCCAATTCTCTCAATGACTGGGCCTGGTCATGATGGCGAGATAAAAAAAATTCATTTAACAAAAATGAACGCTTAATAAATCAGTTGATAACCTTAATTGGTTAACAACGTTAACAATCAGATTAATTGGTTAGTCAGCTGCTTGCTTTCACAAACGATGGCACAATCTCAGAAATGCAAATGCACTCAAATAAACATCCTCTGATCATGGCAGATGAACGTACGCAAAAATTGAAAAAAAAAGCACTTTTTAATTATAATAAAAAAATAAAAAGTAATATAAAAAAATAAATAGCACTTTTTAATTATTAACCTGTTGGTAGAGGTTGGATGAGTTTTTAGCAAGTTCTATGAGTTCTTGCAGGGTACAGGCTGCAATCTTCTGCAATGTTTTTAATTAGAAATATTTTAGCTTTCAAATTACTTCGCAGCATAAATTAAAATCATTGCCATCATCATCATCATCACAAATGAATGAATGAAGGAATATTAGACAATCTTTAGAGTGGCATCAGTCTATCAATGGATGTCAAGGCCCTCAAGATCACCCTCATTATCATGGTAATCGTCATCATCACCATCGTCGTCGTCATCATCATCATCATCATCATCGTCGTCATCATTACCATCATCAACCACTCCAACTGACCGCTTCGCTGGTCCATCCCTCCTCAGACTCCTGCTCCAGGGACTTGGGTATGTCCGTGAAGCTTCTGAACCTCATGCCCTTGTCCTTCTCGACGAACGGGGTGAAGGTCGCCTCGACATCCATGTCCAAGAAGTCGAGGTGCTCGATGCAGCCAGTGGCTATGAATTCCTATGGCAGCAAGTGATGATTATGATGATGATGTTGATAATAATGATGGGCATGGATGTAACGATCCATCACAAACATGGTATTCAACGATGATGGAGATGACGCTATTGATGGTGACGACAATGACTCATCCCTACTTGAAGTCTGCCCAGTCTGACTTTGGTACCGTCGCAATCTCCTTGTTTAAACTGAGTGAGGAGGTCCAAAATATACCTTGAACTGGGACCACTGCAAAGGAAATACCAAAACAATCCAAAATTACTTTACAGACAACCATTTTTACATTTAGGAGAGACTCCTTGAAGTGGCGGTCTGCCAAAATATTAAAAAAATGCTACAATTATAATTCTATTAGCTTTCCGACAAATTTATAATCGCCAAAGATTATATAAACACGTAGCAATGAGCAGAAACAATCATGGATTAAAATATGTGTTAAAATGTTGAAGAAATTATGGATTGCAATAATACGTTGATTACAAAATTAAATAGATTAAAAAAATACGTTGATTACAAAATTAAATAGATTACAAAATACGTTGATTACAAAATTAAATGGACTGTAAAAATATGTGAATTACTTGAGGTTTTCCTCTCTGATGATCATGCAGAACGTCGGCCTGCCTGCAAGTTTCCAACACCTTCCCAGGAATGCGAGGTCACTCTTCAAATTATTTTCAATTTTTTAAAAATTATTGTTAATTGTTGTAAAAATAATCAGATTATATTATTATTAGTTAAATAATCATATCATGATGTTAACAACCAAATATATATTAATGGCATCAAGATTTTACTAACGTGCATTTGAAATCAATAACTGACCGTTAGTTTAAAAAATTTCCAAGAGGCATTATATAAATAATAGATAAAATGGTTAATCAAATATTTCTTAAGCTCATGCTTATAAAAATTACCAAACAAATTAATAAAGCTAAGTAGGAGGCATGATAGAAAATAAAAATAAATTAAAATTAAGCAGATGAATAAATAAATAAATTATTAAATTTTTTGAAAAAATTAAACAACTGAGGATTTAAACAACAACTCATTAACCTTGACTTCTTGAATGACAAATTCAATATCTTGAGCGAGATAAAAATCGGACAGCTGGAAGAGAAGCGAGTAGCAGACGAAAGTATATCCGCAGGCTCTATAAATCTGAGAATTTAACACGTTTATCAACGAGATAACAACTTAAAAATCACAATCATCATGCAATGCACAAAATAAAACGACCGTATTAAGCCCTAGTTAATAACTTAGTTATGCAACAGAGTTTAGTCAAATAGATAACTATGTTAATTTAACTAATTGTATGATGACAAAATAGGTGGAAATAATTGTCAAAATAACCCATAAATACGATTCTATCTGGAACATCTCCGACTAAGAACAGGCCGAACGGAAGGAATAAAAAAGAATAAAAATCAAAAATGAACGTCGAAAGGAAGAAATCAAGACATCATCAGCATCAGCACCTCGATGACATCGATGACGTATTCGATGTCGAGGCCGAGGTAAAAGTCATGGAGTTCAAATAAGATGCTCGGACAGAGAACGATGGATCCGAACGCTCCGTACAACTTCAGCAGGTATTGTTTGACATAACATGGATATTTTATATATACTATATTTTGATATTTTGAAATGATCATTTCTTAATTTTACAATTATGGGTAATTTGTATTTATCTAATAAAATAAATTTATCAACTGATTGTCAGAACATTAAACCTCCTAACTCAATTAACGTTATTTCTCCATTAAAAGTTAATTAAGTTAATATTAACTTCCCATTAGAAGTCGCCAATAAAAGACCCAAACGTAACTATCACTATCAGCACTTCTGTGAAAGATGTCAACTTAACACATCCAAACCACATTCAAATTCAATTTATTTCTCGCAAAATCCAGAAATGCACCCAAATTTCCAAAATTCAACCGCATTACCGACCTTAGCAGTTCCAAGTCCCCCGATGGGTCTCGGGGGTCGTCCCGAAAGGCCGAGCTTCGGGTTCACCCCCAGCTGCTCGTAGGCCCTGGCGAGATCGCTGGGTGCCCAAATCTGAATGGGTTCCACCTGGTGAGGAGTTTGCGTTTGGATTCCGTAAGTGGCAAGCATCTGCTGGAGACTGGTACTCTCGGCTATGAGTGCCACTTGGATTACCAGGTCAACTGGTGAACTCTGAAAGTGCAATTACATGGATGAAGAAGTTAAAGAGGTCATCTTTCATCTTGTGAACGTCTGCTTTTAAAATGCAATTAATACATTTCTTTAAGAATATCTTGTCATATTTATTTGTCTGTAAATAGAGTTGCAGGCAATTAAATAAGAATTTAATCTTAAGCTAATTAATATTAATAAATAATAATTACCATTAAAATTATTAATAAATACAAAACTATTAAATTAACATTATTACTAATATTATTAAAATAATAATTACTATCAATATTGTAAAAACTTTTCTTAGCAGTAATCATCTTTCAATCCTTTGGCTCATCCAGTTCGTCGGTTGAAATTCAAGATGCCAACAACGACAACAGCAATAACACAAACAACAATTTAACATGACAACCGTAACAACAACAACAATAACAACCACAAATACAAAAAACACCTTCACCGCAAATGAAGAATTACTAACAAAATGTTCCAGCCAAAAGTAAAAATAATTTAGCAATAGAAACATGCAATGTTTACACATTGGTCTCTAAAAATCATCACGGCTTGAGATCATAATTATTATTAATTAGGCTTGTTAATATTAATATAATAATAAGGCATGCTTCCATTTAAAACAAGTGGTTGGATTCCTGGGGAAGATTCAATGGAGCATGTTACAGAAACAGTTTAAAAGTAAACTTATGTTATGAAAGGAAAAATGCGATTTGATAAAAGTAGTTTTTTTATGGTGAAAGAAATAAAGCATATTTTCTTAGAAAGTGACTTAAAATTACAAATCGATTTACAGGAAATTCCAACTCAGACCTTAACAAAGAATAATTGATTAATAACGCATTGTTTAATTCATTGTTTAATGCACTACTTAATGCATTGCTTAAAAATGCACAAAAAATATTAAACGTTTGAAACTACTTTGACAGGAAAATTAGTCATGTTTTATAAATGAGATCAAGTTGTTAAATTGTGAATTGCAAGCAAAAAAGTATGACTAAAATTATTATAAATAATTATAACTGAAATGATTAGAACTGAAATGATTATAAATAATTACGACTGAAATGATTATAAATAATTATGACTGAAATGATTATAAATAATTATGACTGAAATGATTATAAATAATTATAACTGAAATGATTATAAATAATTATTACTGAAATGATTGTAAATAATTATAACTGAAATGATTATAAATAATTATAACTGAAATGATTAGAACTGAATGGGGGTGAATCACACAGAGAAGGATAGCTAGGCAAAACAGGTTTGAAACAATCTTCATCACAATCATGCACAACATGCTTTCCAGGTATGAAAATTCACCTGCTCTGCTGAACCTCTCTGCAATGCAAACAACGAATGAAAGTGAATTGATGCAAATTAAATGATCCTTTTGTGCTTTCAAAGTGCCGATGATGATGATGATCATGATGATAGAGCTAGATAACAACTTGATAACAACTGCGAGCATGCTTCTAAATGTGGATATTATAATCAATGAAATACAAAAGTTATAATTAATAAGTATAATTAAATACGTTAAAATGTTTATGAAATCCAAGCAGTTTGTTGATGTGTGAAACATCCCAGCAGAAAGACCAATAAAAAGCTAGAAATTCAGTGGGAATAATCCACAATATGCCTTGGGATTTGAATTTTATCGAATAATTATCAAAAGAACGTGCAAGCAGTGCAAATGGAAAGAAAAGCAATTAACTAATTCTAAATCCATTTAAAAGCTAGATCGAATCGAGGTTGGTAACTATTATAAATGAAAAATTAATATTCATCAGCTAATCAAATTATTCAAAAACTCCTTCCAACCTGAAATGATGAGTACCTGGAATTTGCCTTTGGTCTTTCAGCAGCGGGGAGGTGTCTCTTGACAGGGTCGAGCTCAGAGATATTAATTAGGCCCTCGACTTAGGACCAATCAAAAATAAGTAGACCAGATAAACAACAAATCAGGATTGAGGTTGAGCAATTGAATGGAAGAATAAATCAGCATTCAAATTTCCATAGAAGCCATTGTCCATTGTTTATATTGTATAAATTGCATACTTTGTCGATTGTATATATTGTATACATTGCATACATTGTTGATTGTATACATTGCATACATTGTCCATCCAAGCAAAGCAAAAGCATGAAATAATTCCCTCAAGTGAACTCAAAGAAATTAATGTAAACCATCATTTTAAGCTCGAAAATAAAAGTTGAATTCGGTCAGGTTAAATGAAAATCTGATCACGAGATCTAAGTTTCAGATCGAGAAGCAAAAAGCAGACGGGCGAAGAAGCAAGCCGAGGAATCCCCAGAGGAACAGAAACAGAAACTGGATTTTCACGGAAAACGCACCTGGAAATTCAAGTAGCGATGATTGAGTCGCGGCCTGTTTGAGGCGGGAAGCCTCCTGCTCACTTGATCCAGGTCATGCTTCGACACAAGACCCTCAACTAAAAGTTCATTTTAGAACTAAAAGTGCATTGAAGGACAATGAATGAAAAGTATGCAGAATAGCCCTACACTTGGATGAGGTTTAAGATGATCATTTTAATATTTTTATTCTGACACTTAAGATATCTCAGTAGAATTTTTTTTGAGAACTTTTGGAAAGTTCAAAAACCCAGTTTGAAAAGAAATTCAGTAAGGCCTTCAAAAATTCTTAAAATTAAAAGAAAAATTGAAATTCAGAACCAATGACAAAATATGGTAATCGGGACTTCACAAAAAAAAATGTAAATGGCTAAAATCAAGTTAACGAAACTTTTAAAATAACTTAAAATAAACAAAAGTAACTTTTAAAATCTAACTTTTAACAAACAAAACAAACTCAGCTGCCATGAAATATAAAACAAAAAACACTCATCCGTTCGTCCATCCATCCATCCAACTACCTAGAAGCTCGGCAATGATGTAAACCGATTGACCCCAGAGGAAGATGTTCTCCCTCTTCGGGTCGTCCAGCACCACCCCATGCTGGGTCGGGATCCTCGGTTGGCCGGGATTCTTCTTTTCCAGCTCGACCAGATCTTTTGGCACGAAGTAATACTTTGGTACTAGGGGTCCTGAGAGAAGTCGGGTAGTATTATTTTATGAATGAATATAAATATTTTGATTAGTTTATTTATTTTATTAAAAATTTGATAAAATGAATATGTACATCAAAGTAAAAATAAGAAAATGAATAAAAACCGGAATCAGAATCAATCAGAAGAGGTCTGAGCAAGTTCATGTATTCGTGTGCCTTCTCCAGGTCACCTTTGTAAATACCTTTCAAGCAAATGTAATAATTGTAAATTCTAAAATCAAATTTATTACAACTTATTATTATTATTATTATTATTTATTTATTTATTTCTTCTACCATTGCATAAAATAATGTAGCAATAGACACTCTTGAGATCAGATAGGATTTGAACTCCCAAAAAATATATTTAACGATACTCACTGTCAATGGCAAGGTAGGCATAAAACATTGGCCATTCGCATTCTATCCCGTCAAAATTCTGAAAAAGGGGAAAATTAATTAAATAAAAACTAAGAAAAATGTCTAACCGATAAAATATTAAGCTGCAAAATAAATTTGGGCACATCTTCAAAATACAAAACAGCCAGTTCATCTACTTTTAATTCACCTGTGCTTAAATAATAAATATTAATTATTAAATTTAATTATTATTAATACAAAAAAAACATGAAATTAGAAGAGCATCTCATAAATTAGTAAGAAACTACAACACAGGTCACTGTTATTTCATTACCTCACCACCATCACAACCACTACCATCATCATCACCACCACCATCATTATTATTATCATCATCATTAACCTTCACGTCACTGGTCTTGTAGTACTTCTTCTCTTTGTCCTCCAGACAGGTTCCATAACCATCCCTGAGGAACCTCTTCAATCCATACTTCCCTTTGAGCTTCCTCAGGGCCTTGTCCAGTGTCCTGTTTACCAACTGCTCCTCGTGTATGGCAAAGACGGGCCAGCCTATTGTCATAATGAGGGCGGCATCTGTATTCTGTCGATTTGTAAAAGGAATCGATGCGTTATTAGGTAGATGCGTATTTATTAGTAGATTCATAAAAATGGCAAGTAATAGAAAACTGATGATTACATTGAGTGATCAAGGAGCAAACAAAATCGTTCAAATAGGAAAAGTCTACAGTTTAAAAAAAAAAAGAATTATCAACCATTATTCTTAACGGGTCGAATAAATAACTATTATAACTATTAATAAATAACTATTATAACTATTACTAAATAACTATTATCAAATAACAGATCAGTGAAACCACTAAAGACCTCTGAGGCAGATTCTCTGGGAAGTATGGTATCGAAGATGATCCTATTTCTGAAGTGGGCATCGATGTCGATGAACACGACCGACCAATTGGAGCCCTGGTTGCCATACATGTTCATCCCATTGATGGCCTCGAGGGCTGCTTTGGCTGCCCCGATGGAACTAAGGACAGACGGGCAGATTATGAAACATTATGAGAAAATATGCACTAAATCAAATTAAAAATATTTACAGTTAAAATTATAACTCCTTAACACTTACCATGTCACCTAAACCAAAGAAATAGCAAGTGATAATTTTTAATCAAATAAAATTCACCGCAACAAAAACAATAACAACGACAACAAGAATACAAAATAATAATAGCAATGGCCACCTCGCATGGAGTTCAACTGATCCGTTGTTATACTTGCTTCCTCTTTCCCAGATGCCAAAGTCGGGCGTTCGGTAAGCCCTCTCGATGTAGAAGACCAAGTTCTGTATGAAGTTCACTTCGTCATGTCCCCAGATGATCTTCAACGACACGAATAACAATTAATAATGATAATGATGATGATTATGATAATAATTATTATAATAATAGTAATAACAATAATTTATAATTATAATAATAATAACCAGATGATTATGCACCGTAAACAGATACTCACGGAACAACCAGACTGAGTCATTTGCACGAGGAATATCAGATACAAAGCCACACAATCCAACTGAAATTTAAAAAGTAATACAATTAGTGACCATTTATAAAATGTCTAGAAAATAATTAGGTGATGATAAGTTTTTAGAAAGCGTAAGAATCAATAACAAACACTATCAAGCTTATTTTAAGGAATAAAAATATTTTATTATAACTAAAAAATTAATAACATAAATAAACATGATTTTTCAACATATACTTGAAGTAACTAGCAAACCTAATACAGTAATAATTTGAATAAGCCAATGATGATGATGTTGTTGATGAAAACGATGATGGCGGTGATGGTGCATAGCTAATTACAAAAATAATTTACATAAAACCTGAAGGTGTTCGTATTCCTCATCTTCCGTCACGGACTGCTGCGTGACGGTATGAAAAAGGACGTGAAGCGAATTCTTCGACACCTGCGTCTTCTTAAACATCTCGACTTTGTTTGCCTGGTACATCCAGCACTCTAGAATTCCTCTCATGGTCTTGACGGCCGTCAAGGACAACTCTTTCGTCCTGCCTTGGTCATCGTCAATTCGCCTGCGAAAAAGGCGAATCTTATAAAACAACCTTAGTGGTTTTCTTGACATTCGAATTTTATTCGTTAAACTAAATCTTCTAATGTGAAAGAACCACATGTGAATTGCTGATGAATTGCTCTTAATTCATGTCAACACAAATTTGCATCTGAGAACTACTCCATTAAGATATTTTGCTTTAAAATTCCTAACAGTTCACTCACTTGTAAGCTTGTGACAAAGCCCACATGACGGCTGCACAATAAATGTTGTCTCTGATATTTGAAATTGTGCAGGAAGGATCACCAGTATCCTTGGGAAAAAGACCAGATGCCAAATTTTGGTATCTGATAATCTGTTTCTTAACTGCAATTGTTAAATGTTACACTAGAACAAATGAAACGATCACAAAGTTACTTTTAGCACAGTCATCAAAATTTAAAGATGAAATTCTTTTTAAAATAATAAAAGCAACTTTTGTATTATTAAGCCTCATTCGTATGCACATCTCAAATTTTAATCACATACGGCAAAAGATCAGCTGATGTACTGAAACCAACCAAGTTGATAATATTTGTCCAATTTGGCAATAACTTCCCCATAATTAGAATGTGATGTCTTGGCTCTGTCGTCCATTATAGCAGAATTTCTTCTCTGTCTGGCCCTGAAACTGGCCAAACTATCAGCTTCTGAACAAAATGCAGCTGACTCCTCTGGAGAAACAGTTCCGGTTCTGTTCGGCATGCTCGGAACACTCAAAGTTTCTATTTACCAATTTATTGTTAATATTTTATCTCTTAATTCTATTCAGTACGCTATCAGCCGATAGCGGGTTCGCAACTAAGGGTCGAAAAACATTAATGTTGCCTTGACCTTTGCAAAAGCTCGAAATTAAATAAATAATCGTATGTATCGGTTTATTAATAAACGTTAGAGTTATAGTTTATTTTTTTATAATTCATTGTGTTTTATCACAACAAATCGTAATTTTGATTATAATATTAATAATCTATATAACCAGTTAAATGATTTAGTTGATAGCAGCATGAGGGTAGGACGAATTCTGATCTAATCAGGAAGAAATTTACGCAAAAAATGCAAGAAATGAACTACAACGAACTGTAGACTAATCTTATATCCTCTTGGATGTGAATCACAGGGGCCCCAAGTAAATTCTCCTAAACAACTCATCCAGTGCCCGAAGCGGCAAACTTTTTTTTGTAACAGACCACAACAACGCTCGTAAACAACGCAAGGAACCCTTAGTCGGTAAGGACCCGGTATCACGAAATAAAATATTCCTCAGATAGAATTAATTTGGATGACGTATTTCAACCGAGGAAATTTTATATCGCATGTTAAAGTATCATCCATCAATACCCTAACCCGGCAATATCCCCCAGTGTGATTTATTTTATGGGTGATATTCTACATGCAATAAAAAAGTTCTCTGTGTATTCCACCCGGGTGCTTGCGACGCTGGTCCTCATAAACTTGTAAATATCTTTGAGCCATTTCGACACCATTTGAATAATATAAACTATGTGCTTGTGGCTATAGTTTAACAACAACAATAATAAATTAAATAATAAGATAAATAAATAAAAACTCTGGCTAAGGCGTTTGAGATCCAATTCAAGGCATCCAATCTAACGCAATATGCCGCAACTTCTGAAAGCGTCAATTGATCCGCGACTGTCAATCAGCCAGAACCAACCTGAGACAAAAATAAACATTAAGCTGACCACGGGCACGCTATGCTTGAGGTTATATATTTCGACGCATCATCCGTACTTCAGGTTAAAGATTAACATTAGTTTCTTTAACTAATAAATAGTCGTACATATTAATAATATACTAATACTACTATTTAACTAATACATGGATTGATCGCTACCAAATGCTGAAAGTTACCAATAGGTGAGCCAGCAATAGCGACTATTTCGTTCAATGATTCCCGCTTCACCTGCGCTGCCCTCTACTTCATTTCGAGTTTGGCAATATGTCACTTCAAGAACAACTGGAACTTTTTTGAACAATTTTATCCAGGCAATTAAACTGAAATTGAAAAACAATTAAAACTTTGAAACAGGAAACAGGAACTTTGAGCTCGTGCTAGAATTCAAAAAATCTACATTTGATTAGGGGATGGCCTGACCAACTAGGTCAACAAATAATAATGATTAATTTATAAAGCGCCGTGTGCATAGCGTCAGAGGCGCCTAAACAAATCTAACGTAATCGACCAATTAAGACTGATATTCCAAAACACCCACAAAAAACGGCGACCATCTCGCTCCCAAAAAACTCTTCTTCCCGCTGATTTAGTAGAATCAAGTGCTGTTCGTTAGTTTTTATGCCAATACGTTATCTTCATTCAAGGTGGTTCTCTATAGCATGGTCATGGACAACGTTTAATAAACGCTATGAACATGAGATCTACGAGGGCACACATTTTTATTAATTTATGCTATTTATTATTTTATGTCACTTTTTAATAATGTTAGTATCGTTAGAGGGCGCACCTTCCTTATTCTTAAATTCAGTGCCCGATTTAGGCATGGCGGTAACGTGCCAATTGCACAGGGGTTTCCACCAAGTAAAGAAACTTTTGCTTGTCGGAGGGAGGGGCAACAGGCCTCACGCAGGGGCTCATGGCCTTCCACCAACACATTGCAATACACCTCCTAAATGAGTTTCTTAATTTGAAGCCAACTTCTGTTTACTTTTTCGACTTAACATTGGCGCATCGACAGCTGTAGGTCATGCATTTATTTCATTTTGAGGTTTTCATTTTTTTTTTTGCAGAGGACCTCAACAAAACAAACGTTAGTCTTGATCACGGATTGTTTGTAGTAAATAGATCAGGTGCAACAATTTATTTTATTATTTCTAAAACCCTCTTACAACGCTAGTTCTGTAAACATATTCAAAAAATGTAACTTCAAAATGGTGCAAATTGAAAAACGTCGAAAAATAACTTTAAACACATTTTTAAAATATCAGTCAGCCCTTGTTTTGTATTCCACAGTTACGGCTTGAAATCTGGCTTTAATCTTTTCAGAGAATTTCTCGATTCTATGGACGGAACGAAGACCACCATTTTGCCGTTGCTGGTCAGAACGTTGGTTATCTTGAGATTTCTTTTGTTGTCCTGAGCGGGAGTCGACGTAGCCGAGCCGGTAGAGCAGGCGAAAGAACCGCTCAAGGATGACTCCTGACCGAAGAAGGCATGGAATGTTTCCACTTCTTTTTTGCTCTCTTTGGTTTCGTCCATCACTGTCGGGGCGAGCAGCGTCGAGGAGAATTCCTGTTTTACAGAAGCTTTGATGGTCGGACAGTTCATGGCATAGTCATTTCCACCGCCATGTGATGAGGCAGATACGTAAAGTTCGAGCTGAGATCTCGATATCAATTCTTCAAAGCGCTCGTCAATCTGGACAAAACAAATTTAGTGGTCGAGAGTTGCAAAGTTGGGCCATTGTCATCCATTTAATCGCATTTACTCATCGATAGCTTTCAAATGCTTAAAAATTAGGTAAATATTAAACACAAACGTTGCATGCATAAACTGTCTTTTAACAATGTGAGTGAACACAGCTACTACTCTAGCTCACTCACGTCCTTTTTGCACGAGACGACGGCTATGGGTGTCTCCCCCCGAACTTCTGCCACCTTCCTCTCTATCAGGTAGAACATGTATTCATCAAAGAGCAGGTGAATCAGGTGGAAAGAACCAAAGCTTGCTGCACTCCTCAGAGTTAGATCCCTGATGACCATGAGACTGGAAAGCATGTAATTGGTCAATTAAATTAAACATCTAAGGATTCTAATGGTTGCTAAGACATTGAGGTATTTAAGGAAAAAATCATCGGGAAAGTAGATGAAACGCATTTAGTACTTCAATGGGATTACAATGTAATTGCTTCTATTCAAAATATTAGAACATTTTAGTATATTTGGTTCTGGCACTGGTAGCAAACAAACCAAGGGACGTAATGGTGTAATTAAGAATTTTAAAAAGAAGGTTATAAAACAAAAAAGACAATTTTGCAGCTAAGAATTTTCAATCCTACCAATAAAATGACCAGTTGAGGAGGAATTTGAGTGCAATCTTGATGAAGTTGGAGTGTCTTTCCACTGGCTTGAGTATGTGGTTGACAACTCCTTCCAGCCAATTGGCCCAATCTTCCAAACTGCTCTGCTTTTCCAGTGTCTTCTTGAGATCTGATTCTAACTCTTTCACCAGGTCTGCATTGCATCCACAGACCCAGTATCCCTGCTCCTGTTTTGTGAAATTGTTGTTGGATTACGGCTTTTTTTGCGAATCGATGGAGAAGCAGGAGAATTTTGAAATCCAAAGTTATTTTAAAGTTATGAATATATTTATTTATTTATTTGATTATAGTCCGTTGCATAACTCAGATGATTTGGACTTAAAGTTATGAACATAGAAAACATCTTAAATATTGGTGGGTGAATTATTATGACTGAATGGTGGTTATGTCTGTCGATAAAGTTGGAGTTGATCCTAGACTGTGCCTCTCAAATGTTCGAGCAGGAGCAGCTAACTTTCGAACCTGAATGTTGTTGAAATCAACTCTGTTGAGGTCTGTCAGCATCTGAGTGACTTGAGTCGGATTCTGAAGAACAGCTCTGGCAGCCTGGGCGAGATGGTTGAGTGAAGTGTACCTTCTTAGGATTTGAGCAAAGGCTTTCGCTGCCGACACCTGCAGTTAAAAAAAACAGCGACGACTTACTTTATAAGCAGGCAAAGGCGCTTCAAATTTTATGGAAGGTTCTAAGTTGCTAGTTTTCAAAAGAAATTTTTTTCTTGTCATTATTCGGAGTCGGTGATAAGCCTTGCCGGACGTACCTTGGATTCGACCATCTTGTCGCAAACCCCCATCATTGATCTTCTCAGACTGCTTTCTAAATTCTTTGCAAAGTTTCTGATGACCTGTGTCAGGGAGCCTGGAAAGTCAATGGAATCATAAAATTGAAAAACAATTTCCCAAATAAGCTGTCTAACATATAATATATAGTAAAGTTTGATTCAGAGAGATACTATTATTCAGCAGAGTGAATGCACTGCTATTGCACCTAAAGTAGTAGTTGGTAGTAACTACTGAAATGAGTAAAGAGGACGACCACATTAAAACTTGATAAAGAAGGGAGTCTATCTCCAACTCACTCGGAATGGGCTTCAGAACATCTGGAATCAATATTTCCACCAACAGCTGGTAGAAAATGCAGTCGGATCTTGCAGTGTATCTCTGTACGCAGGACATTTCCGACAGTGCATACAATGTCTTCTGAGGAAGTGTGGCCTCAAGTTCCTTGTAACTGAACAAAAAATTGGAACAAGCTGTTCAATGGTGAAAAGTCCTAGAAAGAGCATGAATCGTCAGGTTGGACACGGATATAATTGATCGGTTAACCAACACGTGTAGTAAGTAGTAATAAATAATTAATACTAATAAAAAATCTAATTTGATTAATTACTTCAAATGAAAAATGAAATGAAAAAAATTGTTTTGGTTTTATCTTGCCTCTGGTTGTCTGTCCTCCAGAAAGACTTCCATAATGATTCGATGACGTTGAACTGTAGTCCAACAATGCTTGTGATGATGGCCTAGCACAATTTTCATTTTTAGAATTGTGAAACTTGACAAATATGGTGTCCTTACATGTGGCTCTATTGCGTTGGGGAACTATTTAAACTATTATTTAAAATGTTCTTAATGTTTATTGGGTTAAAGATATTATTATTATGATTTCCCTTCTTAGTATACTCTGGAATCAGAATCACCTCGCAATGTTCGGTGTAAAGTTCTTCATAAGCACTCAGGTGCTTCAGAAATGTTTCTTCTGGCAGTCTCTCATCGGCATCCAGCTCTATCTTTCCAAAGTTGGGCATGGAGATGGTCGTATTCTTGAAGTATTCCTGTGGACTGTTGATGTTCAAAACACTCCTGGATGTCTGAGCTCCCTCGATGACGACACCGTCGAGCTGGGTGTGACTGGTGTTGCCGGTGCACGTGAGTATGGAAGGATTGTTTGAACCGCTGAAACTGGACAAATGGCTCATACCCTTGATACCCCTGTAAATATCAGGAGAATTGTTTTACCAATCATTGGGTATGAATCATTGAAGGGAAAGTTTTTATACAAATTCAGTCATCTTTGTATTCTAAAAATTAGATGTTAAAAGATGTAATGTGGAAATGGCATTTAAAATGATCAGGCAAGTGAAAATGTTCACTGACCGCTTTGATGCATCGTCATAATTTTCACTCTCATTGAGTTTGTAGTCGCAGTTGTTCAGTTTTGAGGTGGATTTGATTTGGATGCCATAGTAATGATACTTGGAATTGCCCCTGATAATAATTAATTGATGGACACTTACGTGTCTGTTATGGTATCAATAAATAATGGGCACGATAGAAATACTAAATCAATGAACAAATTACGAATGAATGAAGACGACGGACTACAGTCAAAACATTAACTGCTGGTTTAAGAAGCAATTATTAGCTCGCGAACGTACCTTGTTCCCAATCTCCGTGTCCTGATCTGTGTAAACACTGATCTTATCAGCTTGCCAAAAGATGCTTGATTCATTGGCTCGAGTTTCAACTGGTCACAGTGCCTCAAGTAGTGACCGTAAAGGGTGCTCCTTGGCAGACTGACGGCTTCTGCTTCTTCAATGTTGTCCAGCAGCCACCTCAGCTGAAGACAAGATGTGTTGAATCAAAGACATTTTAAGCTTTGTGATGTCTGTTTCCTTAAATTTCATGGCTAAACCAGTTGTGATGGTGCGAGTGCATTGGCTAAGCACGGATTGTAATTTAAAACCTCTCCATTTATCTCCCTCAATAAGACCCTTGATGCTTCCAAGGAAACCAATAAATAATGTGACAGGCCGTGCACCTGTGATGTCGAACTCTATTGGTGTCACTAGAATGACTAGATGACAAAGTGAATTAGATAAACAGAAAGAGGTGGGGAACATAATCGGAGAATAAATAATCGATAAACTAATTTGATTATTTTTATTTAAACAAAAAAGAGAGCATAATCGTGGTACCTCTTCTTGCCAACATTTTGGGTCAAAAAAACTTTTCCTTTGCTGAGTAATAGAAATATTATTGCTATCAAGATGCTATCATGTCTTGTCTTGCCAAGAATTGGAATGTTTTCATTTTCAACAGGAATGACATTTAATATAAAATGAAATATTGTTTTGGGGAAAATATTTAAATTACAAATTCTCACGACTTCCAAGTCAAAATAGAAGGTGTTCTACACAAAAGTGCACCAAAAATTACATTCAAAGTTTTCAATCATCAAGCTATCGTGAAACCAGTTAGCCCGGTGTTTCAGCTTTTCAAAGACTCGAAGGGCTCACCGTGGCAGGAGAAGCTCGAGGTCCGCCGGTCATAAACTGAGTCTCGCTCTCGTGAACTCGATCCTGCTGGATGATGAAGGTCTTGTTGCCGACCGGATTTGCGTTTAACTGTTGGTGGACGGAGTCTTGGTGCTGTATGAAGCTGTCTTGGCTTATCACGGCACCGTTGGCATTTGTCTTTTGGTGACAAGAAAGATTTAATGCAATCGAGATTATGTAGCTCGTGAATGTTGCTTACACTCTTCAAAAATAAGTCTTTAAGTAAAAAGCAATATGTGTTTAAGTTTGATGAGATTAGTAAGATAAACTAGGCATGGGTTTATAAATAAAAATCCAATCTGTATATCAGAAATAGGAATAAAACCAATTAGAAATGTCATAATGAAAAATTTCTCACATAAAATATTGTTTGCTGAGGAACATAGATAGAGTTTTGTTGTCTGAAATTGTTAAAAAAAAGTTAATTTATTTATTGTAATTGAAATTGTAACTTCATTTATATAGCGCCATATGCATAGCGTCAGAGGCGCTTCTTGTAACCATTTATATAGCGCTCCTTCCGCAGGCTGGGTTTCGAACACGACACATTACGACTGTTGCCATTACCGCCGTATGCAGGCATGTAACCCGTTCGGCTATCCTGCACATTATCATTTAGAAAAAATGATGTGCATATAGGTTCAAAATGATTCTAAAAGTAAGTTAATCATGTAGGAAAGCTGGTGTAATTTTTTAAATTATTAAAATGGAATGACAAAAATTATCATTACAGTGGATCATTTGGTTGGTAAATGATGTGACCACTTGTCTCATCCATGTAGTGGTAGCCTTCCAGTGGTGTGCTATTTTTTATCTGCTGGAAATGGGGATTGCCAGCATTCCCCATGGCATTGTTGCTTCCGCTATTGTTGTTATTGGTCACTGCAATAATTAGCTTGTTGAGTAATTTGCTTTTTTTATATATTTCAATAATAATGATAATACTCATACTAGGCTTTTATGTTTATAATATTTTAACTTATTTCTAAGAATGATTGTTTGACAATTGAAACTTACATGTTACAATGTAAGGTGATGCATTGTTGTTGCTGCTGTTGTTGTTATGAGCAGACATAGGAAGCTGCTGATGCTGTGAGCCAATTATGGCCACTTTGGCAGTTGGGAGAAGCCCCACAGAATGGCCAGGCTGGGTGTTGAAAGGGCTTGTGTTGGGGTTGATCAGCTTGCTTGGGATGACCCTCAGTAAAGAATTAGTGATTCTCGTTTGGGGAGTCTGGATGCTGGTCATTTGGTGTTGTGTCTGCTGCTGTTGATTTGCATCCTAAAAGAGTTTTTAAGTTGAGCAGATATGCAGCTTTACAGAATTAGATAGACCAACATTCTTCTTTAAATGCAAGATCTTCATTGGTCATAACTTAAACTTAATTGTGGTGCCTCTTAGTCTATATTACCTGTAATCCTTCTACAGCTGACAATGTTTGCATCTCTGAATAATTTGCAGGAACGTGAGACATATTCTTAGTTTTCCTGGTGGAAAAAGTATCACATTTCATAAGGAAGTCTAGAGGGAAAATAATGAAGATGTGATTACTGTGTTTTAAGACGATCGCAAACATTGGTTTAAGTAAAGTTTGTCATTAGAGCAATCACCTTCTATCTACTAAAATACAATTTTAAAAACATGTTCGAGCTTGTTGATAGTTTAAAAATCTGCATCGTTGACGGTCTATGATGTTCAGCAAGAGTAAAGCGGCGTTGAGTTCAAGATATTACGAATTGGTTATCAGAAATTGAATTGGTGTAGTTAAAACAAGGTCTTTCAAGGACTAATCATATAAATGCCATGAAAACCGTTACCTCGAAACTGGCAATCGTCCGGCAACAATCTCCAATGCTACTGGTAGCTATGGAAGCGCTATAGTAACCTGTTAACAACAGCTGTGCGTGTCTATACTTGAAATATTATTTAATTAAAATTATTTTATATTTTTTGAAATTTTAAATACTGTCTAAAAAATAATTAGTTAATTAATTTTAAAAAATTATAAAATCTAAAACAAATATTTTTAAATGTCTTTAGTCCTTTTAGTATTATTATCAAATGCAACTACTAAACTATGTAGTAAGTTTTCTTTAAAAAAAACAAATTGTGCATATTTTGCTCTTAGAAACATCAATAGTAAACAAAACATTCCATCGACTCTCATGAAAAAAAAATCGTAGCTGAACTCAGCTTGACCGCGCCGGGAAACGTATTATGAACAGCTACGATGTGGGTTTTTGGATACGGCTCTCTGATTTGGAAGGTGGACTTTCCTTACGAAAGAAAATTGGTGGGCTACGTTAATGGCTACGTACGGCGTTTCTGGCAGGGCAGCGAGGATCACCGAGGGGTCCCGGGGAAGGTAAAAATGTAATTAGAAGTGAATTTTGGATCCGATAAGAACTTGCGTAACGAGCTCATTCTCAAACACTTTTTTTGTTTTACAAATCAAGCCAGGTCGGGTTGTCACGTTGGTCAAGTCTGATAACCCTGAAGTAATACATTTTTATTATCTAACTCTTGTCTTATGAATTACCATATTGAATTAAAATTGTTTGATAATCATTTGATATTGTTCACTAATAACTTGTAATTTTATTGATCTTCACAGGATGTAGTGTGGGGTGTGGCCTACAAAATTGCCACTAAAGATGAAGTTGTTGTCAAAAAACATTTGGACTACAGAGAAAAAGGAGGCTACAGACTGGTGACCGCAACATTCAAACCTGTCGAGCCCGGACACCATCCTTTCCCTCTAGACATATACATCGGAACGGACGACAATCCGTACTTCCTGGGACCGGCCGATTACGACGAGATCGCCTACCAGATCTGCAAGGCCGAAGGACCCAGCGGTTCGAATGCAGACTATTTATTTGAATTGGCAAAGGCCATGAAGAGCATTGCACCGCAAGCCGAGGACGTGCACCTGTACGAACTGGAAAGAAAGGTGAAACAGCTCATCAGCGAGGGGCGATGCTGAGCGAACGAGCAATATCTGAATCAACAATCCATGATGGTGCATCTCGAGACTTTAGGAAATTTAATTTTGTTTGAGGAGTACATTTTCAGATTCCAGCTGTAGTAGCATAGGATGTTTTCTCAGTAGAACTTGGCTGCTTTGAAAGCAAAAGACTTATTTGATTCAACTGCAGCATTTAAAATTAATATTTTGGAGCCCTTTTTAGCTTATAGCTTTATCGAGATGCACCAGAAGTAGGAAATGTAGGAACACAATAAATAGAAAAGATGGTAAAATAAAATAGTTCTTTTTTTGAATTTAACACTTTAAAGCACTCTTAGATTGATTTAATTTATATCTTTTGTGAGGTTTCTTATACCTGCAGTTTTGACTAAATTTATATTTAATAAACTCCACTGTTTTCAGATCTTTCACTTGTTTATCGTGTGGCACATGAAATTATTGGATTAAATAATTTCTTAGAATTTGATAACAAGAAAGTCACTCGAATGAAATTAGAAAGTGAAGATGCCATTATACACTTTCAAACATTGAAATCATAATCTTTGTAGTGGTTCTGCATTCTCAGACAATTTCAGTTGAAATTCGTAATCTGGAATGCCTGGAAAAGGTAACCTGGTTAATATGTTTTCTCTCTGAACGATCAGAGATGATAATCACGGTTACTCGTGATGATTTCAGAAATGGGTGACTTGCCGCAACAAACAAATTCATCTCGGAATCGAAATAATAATAAAAAAAGAAGAACTTTGAAATATCTCGATGCAAACGCGAAAAACTGTAAGAAAGTAAACATCTGTAACACAAAATCAAAATCCTTACAGTCGTCAATTACGGATCCAGCTTAAACGAAAAAATACACAATAAGTCACCAAATCGTTTTTTATTCGACGTTATTTTCACGGCAGATTAAAATTGTTTTGGGCCTTGGAAGATGGGCTTTCGTAGGTGTGATCTTTGTGTTGGAGGGATTTTATGATGTCTGCTGTGTTTGAAGCTGTGGAACTCTTGCAGCTGAATTAAATTTAATAATTAAGTTTTTAAAAAGTTCAAAAATAAAGTTTATTAATAAAAATTATCGAATATTCCAGCAAATGTTATTGCCTCATGAAACTTGAAAGCCAATTTTTTCCACAATACATAACATAATTAACAGTAACATAAATAAAACACATGACTGTTTTATTGTGTCATTAATCATCCTTTGCCCAATCGGGGATAAAGATACATTTCCCATTCTCGATTCACGCGTGTTTCACCTGCCGGGATTCTTGACACAGTCGCGTCCTTGACCGCAAGTCATCCTCGGGGAAGTGCAGCAGTGGTTGTCGCACGTGGCCGCCACGACAACACCGTGACAAATTCCGCCCCCGTAGAGAGCAGCATCGTCCTCAGGGTAGATACGGGTTTGCGGAAGGTCTTGGTAGGGCTGTTGCTGTTGTTGCTGACGATGATGCTGGTAGTGGAGATAGTGCTGTTGTTTGTGATGCTCTGACGGAATGTCGAGCGAGTATTGTGTCAGCATTTCCAGACGCCTTTCCTGCTCCATGGCTTGCTTCAATCTTCTCCTGAGTTGTTAATTACTGGTTATTGTCGGTTATTGGTTATTGTATATTGTTTATTGTTATTGCTAGTAGCATCAACAACAACAACTACCACGCTCTCACCTTTTTAAGACGACTATAACAACAGCAAGAAGTGAACAGCCGATGACCACGCCGATTACTATGCCCAGACCAACAACGAGTAGTATGCCTTTGAAAAGGTTTATTTATCTTGTTTTTATATTGTTTATTCAACAATAATCAATAAATTAACAATAATAATAACACGATGACAAGCATAACAACAGTAGTGGCAAATAGTTTATCGATACAAACCGTGTGTTGTTGTGCTGGCTCTTTCCAAAGCTGCGTGGACACTCCAAGATGGTTTGGGATCTGAGGTTGAAATCGGATTTGCATAAAAACTCACGTCATCAACTTTAAACTGAAAATAAATAAATAAATAAATTATTACAAGATTCACAATGATGCATATTGAAATGAGATAGGACAATGGCATTAAAATGAAATCAATTAAATAATAAGACTAATTAATCTCAGCAGAAATGATTGTGGAGCAGTGGATTAGTATACCGTCTGGCCATTATCTGCAACTGACTGGCAATAACCATTAAGAGGAATGAGGTGGAAAGATGGACAAGGGATTTACGGAGCTAAAAGAATTAACTGTTCGCTTATGGATTACTTTTCCTGGGAAATTTGCCTTCATGTCAATCTCTACGGATTACCGGCCAAGATGGCGACCATATGGTGGTGTTTTTTCATACTTTTTCTTTATTATAGGTTAAGATCGTTTTTTATTATTTTACGTCATACCTTTTGATTGCTTCCAGTCATAATTTATGATTGTATCAGGTCATAATATAAGATTTATTCAAGTCATAATTTAAGATTTGTTCAAGTCATAATTTATGATCGTTACACGTTGTAATTTCAAATTGAGGTTAAAAATAGAGTTACAGTGTTGTTTTTTTTGTGTTTGTATGTGCTGAGTCAAAGTGGTGTTTGCAGAAAAACAAGGTTGTACTGTCTCCCGAGTCTCTTGAAAGTAATGAAGACATTTTAAAACATTTTTATTAATAATATTATAATAAAATAATAAAAAATAACATAATCAGATAATAATAGGTAAAATTATTACATTATTATTATATTATAATAATATAATAAGTAAAATTATTACATTATTATCTAATTATAATGTAATACAATCAGATAATAATATAATTAAATTAATTATTTAATTTAAGACCAATTAATCCATCAAAACTTCTCGAGGAGCAACGGAACGGTTGGGACTTCCATTCATCAAGAGCAGGTGATCGATTGCAACAATGGACTTTTCTAATCAGGCGGAAAAATATGTATGAATAAAAACAAATATATATGTGTATATATATATATATATTATATATATATATATATATATAAAGTAATAATAATAATAATAATAATAATAATAATAATAATAATAATAATAATAATAATAAAATAATAATAATAATTAATAATAATAATAATAATAATAATAATAATAATAATAATAATAATAATAATAATAATAATAATAATACTAATAATAATAATAATAATAATAATAATAATAATTAATAATAATATATATATATATATTTTATATATTTATAAATATCGTAACTCGTAGTAAGGGTCCGAAATCAACAAACGTGCATAGAGATAGCAATAGCAATATTGCTACATAACACATGTAGAGGGGGTTTCCATGGCTTGCTTACATGTCCGTTTATTTATTTAAATTTGTTACTTGTTTACGGTTTTGAGAACTCCCCGATGTCTATCTAAGATTAAGCAAAGCAGAGATAAAGCAGTTTCATTTATGTTGTCTAAAACCTAGTACACGAGACCTGTTAATTATTAAAAGTTATTATTTTAAAGGTTTCTTTGTCTGCATGAGTGCATATCCTGCAGGCAACTTCTTGAATTTTAACACAAACGAGTCCAGATCGAACCCCGACTCAAGACGATGCTCTCTCCAAAGCAACGTAGAGAATTGTGCGTATCTAAGCTTCAATTCTGATTATATGTATATTTATATTTCACAATTAATTTTCTTATATTCAGAAATGAGGTTGTGGCCGTATACTTTTTTCTATTGGATATGAAAATGCATAAGCAGAATTTAAAAAAAAAGAAGCTGATGTGGTATTTATTGTCTACACTCCTTACATATGCTGTTTGTATAGATGTAGGTTTTTATATTTTTATATATTTATGTATAATTGTATTACAATATATATATATATAGATGTTTATATATTCTTATATATTCTATGTGCTACATAAAGTTGGGGCTTCTCGACAAACTGGTTTATATTTCAGATGGCAGAAAAAAAACAAGTTTTCAGGTTTACTAGAAAAAAAGGACAGGTATATTGTCAGATTGCTAAAAAAAGTAATAACTTATTTGCAGCATTAACCACAGTTCCACTTAACTTAAAATTTTAAATTATCCTAACTAAATAATAATCAGGTTGGTGATTTAGAAACTTTAGTTGGATGAAAGAAGCAAAGATACTCAAGCATGATACCGCCAAATTCCAGACGTATTATTAACCGGCATTATTAATTTCGAAAATTTCGGTCGCATGTCGCCGAATAAATTATAGTCTGAAAATAATTGTAATTAAAATCTCCATTATTCCCCCGAGTGATGAATGGTTGGCAAGTGGTCGTAGAGCCTGCGATCCTAATTCATATAAAATCCCGGGGCTCTTAATAACGCGCTACATAAATCATTTTTAATTGGAACATGCATATCCGTAGAATATTAGACAGTCATGTTGTAAGGATGAAGTCGAGTTCAGGTGAGTCCATTCCATCCAGGTGTATCGCTGAAAACTCAGTGGAAAGACAAGGTCAAGGGTTAGGGTGGAAGTAGGGTCAGGGGTAGGTATAGACCCCGGGATAGAGGTGGAAATAGGGTCAGGGGTAGGTATAGGCCTCGGGATAGAGGTGGAAGTAAGGTCAGGGGTAGGTATAGGCTCCGGGATAGAGGTGGAAGTAGGGTCAGGGGTAGGGGTGGGGATATCGACGGATAACCAGGGTCTCTGCCAGTGAGTTGGTTGTTGTCCGTGACTGGACTATCTTCCGTCAATTAGTGCTTGAACGATTGAGCAGCAGATCGACAGAAGAAAGAAAACGTAATAATAATAATAATAATAATAATATTTTTAAAAATAAATCCTGAAAAATTGATTTCGCTGTTCTGCTTTTGCGTCGAAAAAGTAAAATACAAAAAAAAAATAAAAATAAAAATAATGTTAATTTTTCTTTCTCTCAAACAATGGCCAATCAGTCGTTCGCTCTTGTTTGCTTGTTTCGTTTCAGATCTGCTTTCCTATTCAAGTGTTCTCCGATATTCATCCCCATCATCATCATCACCATCATCATCATCATTATCATCACCCTCGTCGTCATAGTAATCGTCATCATAATCAAGTGTTCTCCGATATTCACCTCCATCATCATCATCATTATCATCATCCTCGTCGTCATAGTAATCGTCATCATAATCATCATCACCATCGTCATCAGTCTTCTTCCTCTGAAGAGGATGTGTTCAGAATGTCATGTTCCTTCAAGTAAATGCCGGTTGTGAGTGTTCAATTACATTCCTCTTTAAAGGATTATTATTAATATTAATTATTAATATTAAAATTATTATTTCTACCATTCTTGTGCGATAATTATATAACATTCAAAAATTGTAATAAAAAATAAGATTGTAACCACGACAACGACAACAACAACGATGACGACGACAACAAGAACATTCACATTAATAATAATAATAATAATAATAATATAATAATAATAATAATAATAATAATAATAATAATAATAATAATAATAATAATAATAATAATAATAATAATAATAATAATAATAATATAATAATAATAATAATAATAATAATAATAATAATAATAATAATAATAATATAATAATAATAATAATAATAATATAATAATAATAATAAAAAAAATAATAATAATAATAATAATAATAATGACAATGATAATAATAATAGTAATAATAATAATAATAATAACATTATTCTCAAAAATAATGTTCACTCTAGATATGCTATTACAAGACAAAATTCATTAAAAAAATATCTTGTCACTCATTGCTGGAATCTCAAGGCAAGAGACATGAGTGTTTTCTTGTTTTGATTAGTGGGTTGTCGCGTTGCACATATTAATGATTGCCATCTAATCGTCATCGTCATCGTCATCGTCATCACAATCGTCATCATCGTCATCGTCATCACAAGCGTCATTATCGTCATCGTCATCACAATCGTCATCGTCATCGTCATCACAATCGTCATCATCGTCATCGTCATCGTCGTCGTCGTCGTCATCGTCATCATCATCGCCATTAAGAGCAATTTAACGCTCGATTTACTCAGTAATAAAAAAATATTTTTGGCCGAATGTTTGAAGTATAGAATATCTGCGAGGCAATGAAATAAATGAAATATAATGAAATAAATGAAGAAATAACTTTAAAAAACTATTTATAAAAAAAAAGAACATTTATTTCTCAGCAGCGGAAGCAATAGTCTGACAATTGCATTCAAAAATGTCTTTCTCCGATAAGGTCAACAGATAGGAATCGGATAAATTGAAAAGGAAGGAAGATAAATGAGTAAAAATGAAGCATGACAAGTTTTTCCATCTTAAAACTGGAAAACTGAGTAAACTCCAAAAAAGGTAATGGATGGATGCATTCATTTGAACTTCTGTTGTTCATGCTTTTTTCCAGCTATTTTTCATTTTTAATCGGTTTAATTGGTCTCGATGTAAAGTTCATAATTTACTTTTTAAATATAATTTTTTTTTTAAAGTTTTAATTGCTGATTTAAGTTGAAGCGCTTTTCATGCTCAGTTGAGTTGAAATAATTTCGAATAATAAAATATCAACTACTAAGTTTAATAATAATAATAATAATAATAATAATAATAATCGTCATCATCGTAATCATAATGATAATTTACATGTAATATGATTTGCGAAATTAAATTTTCTTTGGTCCTTGGTCACATTCGATGTTTTAGAATAATATTCAAGAAATCGAAATAAAATATTTTAATGCCGAGAAATGAATTCCTAACAAATGCTTGTTATTGTTATTGTGTTTGTTCTTCCGTGCAGAATTGAAGACTAAGGAAAACGTGTCAAGGATAATAATTTCATCTCGACTTTTCCAATCATTCTTCCATCCATACTTCCGATCATTCCTTCATTCGTTCGACTATCCATTTTTTGGCCTTCTATCCATTCTTGCATCCACTCATCAATTAGTAAATGCATTTATTTATCCACTACAGGTATTCACCAATTTTGCATTCATTCGCTAATATGTCCTTCCATCCATCTCTGTATCCGTCCGTCTATCCATCAATCCATCCATTTCTGTATCCATCCATCCATCTCTGTATCCGTCAGTCTATCCATCCATCCATCCATCCATCCATCCATCCATCCACCCACCTGCTTCGTCACAGGCACCAATGTCCCCAACCCAATTGATTCCAGCGCATGTGAGATGCCAGGCTTTTTGTTGGTCATTGCAGTACACAGTGGTTATGTCTCCTTGGCGCACGGTGTAAGCGTTCCGTGGGGCCTCCACGTCCGGGCATCCGATTACTGGAAAACAACATGTTGCAACGGTAACAACATGAACAACAATGGCGGTTATCTAAGAGAATAATTATTAATGCTGTTTTTTTAAATAAATAACAATAATAACGGCTTGTCTTAAGAAAATCATATATCATCAATAGAAAATGAGCTTTTATAAAAACTTTTTATAATAAATAAATAAATAAAGCAATAATGGAATAAAGAAATGAATGAGTGGACAAATAATAAAAACATTTTTATGACAAAATAAGAATTTAATCTACACCTTCGAACTTAACCAAGTAATGCAGCAGATTCTCGGGCAGTCCAGTGTAGAGCTTGACCTCGACCTTTTCCGAAGCAGGGGTGACGACCTGGATGACCCTCTGTGACGTCATCACTCCACAGGAAGTGATGTCTTTGGAGACTTGAGATGAAACGAAGAAGATGTTTGCCAGACGCTGGCAGAGTTTGTCTGCTTTCACCTGTCATTTTTAATGTGAATGTAATTTGTTTCATTTTTAGGATTTAAGAATTAGAAATTTGTTTCATTTTTAGGATTTAAGAATTAAAAATTTGTTTCATTTTTAGGATTTAAGATTTAAAAATTTGTTTCATTTGTGGAATGAATTCATTAAGTGGAAGAGAGGTGTCGTTGCTGGAGGAATGTCTTCTTTCCAGGCTGTGGGGAGGTTGCAATGTCTTAGTGGAGATCTTTGCTTTCTTTCTTTTAAACAGCAACAGCAACTTCTTTTTTTAACAACGACGACCTTTCTTTTAAGCAGCAGCAGCAGCAGCAGCAGCAACAACAACAACAACAACAACAACAACAACACAACAACAACACAACAACAACAACAACAACAACAACAACAACAACCTTCCTTTTCAACCATTTCTTGCGGTCGTTCACTTTGGGTTCTTAGCGTTCTTATTTCAACTGAACAGGCTTTTTAAAATCTGTTGCGTTTTTTTTATTATTGCAATTTTTTGTTTTTAATAAAAGTTTTATTTTGAATTTTATTTTGAATTTTCTCTTTTCCTGATAATATCAGATCTAGATATTGAGTTGAACCTTAAGGACTCATAATAAAATGAAAATTCTAAAATGAATAATAAATAAAATTGAATCTTTAAAACTTTGAATCAATCTATTTATCTTAGAAATATCATCACCAGCAAAAGAAGAACAGAAGTGGACCATTCATGCTATTATATTTATTATTTATTTATTACTATATTTATTATTTATTTATTATTATATTTATCATTTAAATTGTCCTTTAAGTTGGACTTAGTTTGTGGTATTCTCGATTAATTGTTTATTTGACAGGTTTATTATAGTTCTTTCAATTAATTGATATTTCTGGGTCAGCTTGCCAGCGGAAACTTGCGCTTCCTTAAAACTGATCCAGGAGTTCTTTATTAATCCGCCTGTTGGTTTTTTTTGTGTGCTTTGTTTCATTTTGATGATTAATTAATTTGATCAAAAAACAAAACAAAAAAATCAACAATAACAAACAACAACAACAATAACATAAAAATGTTGCCATGCGACAACATGCCGACCTGTTGTTTGTCCTCAAACTTTGAGAAGGGAGGCAACGAATCAGCCACCGCAAAGTTCTTTGGCGTGTAGAAGGTCAGGTTGAACTTTTGACCCGGAAGGGGTTCGAGTAGCCAGGGACAAGAGGGCGAGCCGCAGCCATTCTTTGAAGCCACGATGCTGGAAAGGTAACCCTCGGTTGAACCCTCTCCTGGGCGAATGGACTGCCCAGGGAGGCAAGAGTTTGGGAGACACGTGACCACTGATAAATGATTAAAAAGTTAATGTTAAAAAAAAAAGTTTTAAATAAATTCTATGATTGCATATTATTAATATTACATTATATTATAATCATAATTATAATTTCGGAAATAATTCTTGAATAATTATAGTGACGATAATTGGGGAGATAGGTTTGATATTTTTTTCTCGTGATTTCATAAACCACTCTGGACTCCCTTTGATGAAAATCTACGATTTGCACCTGCTTATGAACCATGGAGGACAAACTACCCATCCATCCACCCACCCTTTCATCCTTCCATCCATCCATCAACAAGTGTCATCAAAGCTATCAAAATAAATTCCTTAATGGCTCCCAAATAACAGGACTGAAAGGCACCAACATCGACATCGACATCGACAACAACATCATCAACATCATCATCATCGTCATCGTCATCGTCGTCGTGGTCGTCGTCGTCGTCATCGTCTGGCGTCATCGTCATCGTCATCGTCGTCGTCGTCGTCGTCGTCATCATCATCATCACATCATCATCATCATCATCATCATCATCATCATCATATCATCATCATCATCATCATCATCATCATCATCATCATCATCATCATCATCATCATCATCATCATCATCATCATCATCATCATCATCATCATCATCATCATCATCATCATCATCATCATCATCCATCATCATCATCATCATCATCATCATCATCATCCATCATCATCATCATCATCATCATCATCATCATCATCATCATCATCATCATTCATCATCATCATCATCATTCATCATCATCATCAACAACAACAGCATCATCATCATCATCATCATCATCGTCAACAACAAGATAGCGGCAGAACAAGCGCGAGTAAAAATAGAAATAAAAATGAAAAATAAAGTTGAATCAGAACAAACAACAAAAGGCAAAGATATCAATTGTCCGAAATGCCTATTTACACTATCGCTCCCCTGAGCTGGGAATCGGATTCGAGCTATCCAATAAATCGGCTTCCTATAGCGCGCCATTCACATAAGGGAGGCTTAGAGGAAAATTTGCTGCAAACCACGTGTGATGTTTACGCGGGACTTGTTTATGAGCAGGGCAGACGATGTACCATGTGACGCGGTCCGATTGGAATGTCGAGTTTCAATCAGTGGCTATCAATCGATAAGTTTCAATCGGGTTTGCTTCAGTCTTTAACTAGTTTTAATCAGGTTTTCAATTTTTTAGTTTTAATCGCATAGCTTCAATCAATAAGTTTCAATCAGATTGCTTCAACCAATTAGTTTCAATAAATAAGTTTCAATCGGGTAGCTTCAATCTTCGACTTTCAATCACTGGCTATTAACCAATTCGGTTCAAAATGTCGTTTTCATTGTGATTACGAATGAAATAGTTTTTTGAGTTACGATTGTTCAAGTGGATTGTTTAAAGCTTTCAAAATGTTTCCAGCGGAAAGTGTGCAACTCGCACCAGGCGTGGCTAACTCGTGTTTACTTCTCCAGACAGGTTTTCCATGATGATTTCCACTAGCAGGGTTGGTTGAGCGGTTCAACCAATCACAGGATTGAAGCATTTGAGGAGTTTATAATAATTTTGTGAGACATGATGTTTGGATATAATTTAGATTATTTTTATTTCATGATTTATTTGTTTATTTATGTGTTATTATTTTATTACTGTTCTTTAATTAATATATTAGGCACTTCTAAAGCAATGTATAAGGCACCACATAAATAAAATAATTATAAATGAACTATTATTATATTTGTTATCTCTTTTATAATAATTAAGCGAATGGCTTTTATTGAAACTAAAGGATTCAGTGGTATTATTAAAGCAAACAGTGACTCGACTGTAATAATAAGCTTCTCATTAAAGACAAAATAAATAATAAATCAATAATAAATTCTGTCAAATCTCAAAATGAGTCACAGAAAGTTAAACAGAAAAAGAATTCAAACTGAAGCAATCAACATCACGCAAGTTCCGTCAGCTGCCCTTGAAAGGATGTCACGCCCCCTATTGGGGTTACTTTACCATGAAGACGACGACGACGACAACAGCAACAACAAGGACAAGGGCAGCGACGACTACGATGATGACAGCAGCATCAATAACAACATCATCATCATCATCAGCGTCACAACAACATCATCACCATCAGCATCAACAGCAACAACAACAACAGCAACAACAACAACATCATCACCATCAGCGTCAACAATAACAACATCAACAACAGCAGCAGCAACAACATCAACAACAACCGATAAGATTGAAAAGCTTCTGGGTTTTCCGTTTTCTTTTCGTAAGAACAAACAAGAAACAAGGAACAAGATGAAGAGCAAAGATGGCGTAGATTTTCTAAGGATTTCTTCGAATGAGATGTTTCGCGCTGATATTTAAGACTTTCACTTTCATAATCTGGGTTTTTTACAATAATTTTCGTGTGGTGAAATTTCGAAGGAAAGTTCTAAAGGACTAAAATAAAACTAAAATAATTAAATAAAATACAAAACTAAAAGTTAAAATAAAATTTATGGAATAAAAAAAAATCAAACTAAAAGTTAAATGTTAAAATAAAATTAATGAAATAAAAAAGAAAATTGAAAAAAATTTTCAAAAATTAAATTAAATTAAAGTGAAATTAATTAAATCAAAATGTGAAATATATCAAAGTCTTTCAATTAACGCCTGTCGGCACTGAAATAAGTTCAGATCCAATTAAATTGTTTAAATTTAATTAAATTGTTTAAATTCAATTAAATTGTTTAAATTCAATTAAATTGTTTAAATATTCACGATTAATCTTCAAATCATTCATTGTTTCTACATTTTTAAAAGCATATATTTTTGTTTATATTTCGAAAAATGTCTAAAAATATTTTACATTAAAAAATCATATTTTACACATTAAAATAAAAATAAAAATCTCTATGAAGTTATTTATATTATTTATTTTATATTTCTTATTTCTATTTATATTTAATTTTTATATTTCTTATTTCTATTTATATTTAGTTTTATATTTCTTATTTCTATTTCTATTTAATTTTTATATTTCTTATTTTCATCTCAAATTCCAGCCACTCAAGCGCTCTTTGTCAGCAGATGTATTTGTCGCTTTCCCGATACAAGGTCCATAAATTTCCCTGATTGTGATTTGTAGCCTCCTCGATGATATATTTCTTCATCAATCTATCAATTTCTATGTACATATCCTAGCCTGATTTTATTTATTTATATTTATTTATGTTTTTTTTTGAACATTAAAAATAAAAGTAAATCTTCAAATTTCATTTCCACCAGAACTTCCCCAAGATCCCCCAAATCAAAGAAAAAGGCCCTCAGCTATCAGTCCTTATCGGCTTAATACTCTGGACAAACACCTCCGATGTTTGAGTTTCTGACGGAGACGAGATTCGAAGCCAAAGGCTCTCGGCTAAGAACGCAAACTCGTGCAATTTCGCGATATGAATGCCTTTCAGTTTCAAGTCTGATGTTTGCCATTGATAGAACAGACTTGATCGATGGATGGATGGATGGGTGGATGAATTGGTATATAGATGGATGGGTGGATGAATTTGTGGATAGATGGATGGATGGACGGGTGGATAAAAGAGCGCGAAACCTTTTTTAGCGAGCGATGATCAGTGAATGAATAATTGAAAGTGATTAAGTAATGAAGTGAATATTGAAGGTGATTGATTGAAGTGGAGGTGAATGAGAGACTCACCTGGAACGCAGTCGTAACTCGCCTCAAGGTAGGCCATCAATTCACTGGGGCATGGCTTGCTGCTGTGGAGATCCGTGATCAGAAACTTGCAATGACTTCTGCCGGTACATCTGCTCGTTCAATCAATCAATCAATCAATCATCAATCAATCAATCAATCAATCAATCAATCAATCAATCAATCAATCAATCAATCAATCAATCAATCAATCAATCAATCAATCAATCAATCAATCAATCAATCAATCAATCAATCAATCAATCAATCAATCGATCGATCGATCGATCAATCAATTAATCAATCAATCAATTAATTAATTAATCAATCAATCAATCAACCAATTAATCAATCTGTCAGTCAATCAATCAATCAGTCAATCAATCAGTCAGTCAATCAATCAATCAATCAATCATTAATTAATCAGTTCATTCAATCAATCACTTATCCAATGAATCAATTAATCAATCAATCAGTCCTTCATTCATTCACTTATGATTAATTCAATTAATCATTTATTCAATCGATTAATTATTTAATAGGTAATTCAATCAGTTACTCAAGCAATCAAATTAAGAAATCTGCCAATTCAACCGAATCAATCAAA
>JAJTWR010000481.1:2110000-2117500 GCA_021613335.1 Whitmania pigra
AGTGAAAGAACAGAAAGAGAAGACAAATTAAATGGACAATTGACAGAATGGAAAAATAAATTAGAAAAGATGAGCGCTGAATTTTTGGAGTTGAAGCAAAAATTTGACAGCTTTGTGAATCAAAACACAGAGAAAGAAATCAAATGGTCCAATGGATTTGACCAATTAAGTACTAAAGTTGAAAGTTTAAAAGTCCCAGACATAACAGACAAAGAATTAACAAAAAGATGGTCTGACTTATTCAGGGAGAATGTTGCTGAAATTAAAGATGATATGAAAACTGTGCAAAGGACAGTAACTGATGCAAAACAATCAATGGACATTACAGCAGACAGAAGCTCTAGAAGGAACAATTTAGTTATTTATAACTTGCCAGAGGATGAAAAAGAGGCCAAGAATAAAGATAAAGATTGCCTTGTTGAATTGGCTAAAGAGTTTGGCCTGGAGTTTTGATTACAATAGAGATGTTTCCTCCATGGCTAGAATGGGTAGGAAAAGTGAAGACAGAAACAGATGCAGACCACTGATGGTCAAGTTTTATAGTTACACAACAAAGAATATGATTCTTGAAAGTTGTTACAAACTCAAAAGATGCAGAAGTTTAAATCATTAATTGTAAGCCATGACCTCTCCAAAGAAGATAGGGAGCAGTGTAGAATACTGATAAAAAAGGCTAAGCAGGAAAAGAAAAATCAGGTGAGGTTGAAAAGTTTATTTACAAAGTCAGAGGAGATCCAGGGTCCTTCTATGTTGTCACAGTTAGAAGGCCAAATTTTTTGTAATGAAAGAGTCAAAAGCAAATAGTGAAATGAAAAGAGACAGCAAGATAAATACAACACCCTGTGCTAGCATCTCACAGAACAGAAGACAGAAATGGACAAAAGAACAATATAAAGAAATTATCTGGGCATATCATTACGCTATAAAGACTGGAAACGAAGGAGTAACTTCGGATACATATAAAATATGGAGAGAAAGAAACCCTGACATCTTCCCAGGAATGAATGCAAAAAATCTGAGTAACCAAAGGCGGTTCAATGAAAGAAAACAGACTCACAGCATCAGAGATAGAAGAAATCGTTTCTGATATTGAGTCCAAGATCTTGAATAACAATGTTGGTGCTGAGGATAATTCAACAAGGTACCTGAGAGCTGATGTGCAAATGGTTGATACAGTTGAAAGTAACAATGCTGAACAATCAGGTATGGAAGAATTGTTGGATATGGAAAATAAAATTACTGCACGCTTGAATGAGATCAAAAAGTATGAAATCTGTGATAGAAAATGCCTAAGCAAAATCAAAAACATAAAACGGACTACCAAAAAAATAGAATTAGCAAATAAAGTCCTTAGCAAACTTGCAGCTGAAAAAAGCTTGAATATCACAGAAATAAATGAACTAATGTATGCCACAGCTGCAGTGATTGCAGATGTGAAAACTGAACAACCAAAAATTCAGGTGAGAGGCACGGGATGGAGAGAAAGAATCCAAAAAGTGATCAATGAATGTAGAAAAGACCTGTCATACATAAAGGAATTTAAACAAAGGAAATCTGATAAAAAAAGTAAAGTTGAAGCCAGGATGACAGTATTATTAGATAAAGCATCATTGTCAAAAAATCAAATTGATGAGTTAGAACAAAATATAAAGATGAAACTACAAGCCAAGGCCCAGAGACTACGAAGATATACTAAAAGAAGTGAACAGTATCAACAAAACAAAACATTTAAAAATGATGCCAAAAGATTTTATAGAGAAATGACTTCAAACCAAATTAAAGTTACTGACCCACCTGACAAGGAAGGAATTGAAAAGTTCTGGAAAGGAATATTAGAAAAAGAAGTTAGCCATAACTCCGAAGCAAATTGGATTAGTGATGAAGAAGCACTATACAATGAAATAAATCAACTTGAATGGAAAGAACTTGAAATAAATGAATTGACAACAGTGATCAAATTCTCTCACAACTGGAAGGCACCAGGAATTGATAAAGTTCATAACTTTTGGTTAAAGTACCTGACATCACTACACAAACAGTTGTTATGGGCATTTAACAAGATATTGAAAGAACCAGACAACATGCCTGGATGGATGACGGAAGGAACTGCATATTTAATACCAAAATCCAGAGAAACCAGAAATCCCAAAAATTATAGGCCCATAGCATGCTTGCCGATATAAATATTGACAGGAATCCTATGCAACCGAATATACAGTCATCTCCAAAATAATCAGATATTGCCAGAAGAACAAAAAGGTTGCAGAAAAGGAAGCAGAGGATGTAAAGACAGTTTAATGATTAGTCAAATGATTATGCAGAAAACAAAAAAAGGCAAACACGATTTAAATGTTGCATGGATCGATTACAAAAAGGCGTTTGACAGTGTCCCTCATACCTGGATTACCCATGTTATGCGCATATACAAAGTTTCTGATGTCATCAGAAGATTTATGGAAAAATCTATGTTGCAGTGGCGCCTGACCTTGATATTGTATCATGAGGGAGGATATATAAAAACAGATAAAATCTCTATTAGAAGAGGCATATATCAGGGAGATTCGCTGTCACCGTTGATATTCTGTATGGCTATGATCCCGCTATCGAGACGTCTTAATGCCGCAAAAATTGGCTACAAACAAGGAAAAGAAGAAATCAGTCATCTATTCTATATGGACGATCTAAAGATATTTGCCAAAGATCACGAAAGTATGGAAAAGTGCATTAAAATTGTTGAGGAATTTAGTGAAGATATACGAATGGAATTTGGAATTGAAAAATGCGCAACTACTGAAATAAAAAAGGGCAAAGCTGCAAATGGGAAGGACATAAATATCAAAGAGGGAATTGTCATTCGATCATTAAAAACGGAGGAGTTCTATAAATATCTCGGCATGGATGAGAAAAGCGGCATAAAGGACAAGGATATGAAAGAGAAAGTGAAAAGGGAATATTTCTATCGTGTGAAGAAAATATTGAAAACTCAACTAAGTTCCAGAAACAAAATTATGGCTATTAATAGTCTTGCCACACCAGTCATGACATATAGTTTTGGAATTTTACCGTGGCTTAAAAGTGAAATAGATAAACTTGACAGGAAAACAAGAAAAGTATTAACAATAAATGGAATGCATCACCCGAGAGCGGACGTAGACAGACTATATGTCAAACGAAAGGAAGGAGGAAGAGGCTTGCTCGAACTGCAATCTCTTTATCGGCAAAGTATACTGAGCCTTGCAGTATATTTGCAGACAGAAAATAGCAGACTGATCCAAAGTGTGAAAAAGTGGGATGACGTCAAAAAGAAATATTCATTACAAAAGGAAGCCGATAAAATCAAGACAAAATACAAACTAACAAATTTATCTGAAAATGGAAATCTTGTGTGTGAACTCAAACAAAAATAGAAAATGAAAGGATCTCCAAAATAACATCCAAACCACTCCACGGCAGGTTCTTCAAACACTACAAGAAACACATATCAATAAAGAATTGACAGTAAAATGGCTAAACGATGGAAGAATGAAGGGAGAAACAGAAAGTCTTTTGATTGCTGCACAAGATCAAGCCCTGAATACAAGATTTCACCAACGACATATTCTCCATCAGCCAGTTGCTAGTGTTTGCCGGTTATGCTTTAAAGCTGAAGAGCATATTAGTCACTTAGTGTCCGGGTGCGAGGCCCTAGCGGCAACGGAGTATTTGCAGAGGCATAACAGGGTGGCGGGTATGTGCACTGGAGAATACTGATGCATCTTAAAGTACCAGTTGTTGAAAAATATTATCTGCACGAACCAGATAAAGTTGTAAAGACTGAAAATCAGGTGATCATGTGGGACCACGCGGTGACAACGGATAGAAAAGTTGTGGCCAACAGGCCTGATATAATAGTTCTGGATAACAAAAGGAAAGCGTGCTTAATAATAGATATAGCCATACCTGACGATGTGAACGTTTCAAAAAAAGAAACTGAAAAAAGATTGAAGTACCAAGACATAAAAATTGAAATTTCCAGAATGTGGCAAGTGAAAGCAAGAGTCATCGCGGTGGTGGTTGGGGCACTAGGGACAGTTTCAGACAATTTTAGGAAGGAAATTGAAAGCATAGAGGCGGGGCTTGTGGCGGAGGAGATTCAAAGTATTGCGTTGATGGGGACAGCACGAATTTTACGAAAAGTTTTAGGATGAAGGAAATTTCTTTTTGTTTAGTTAAGAACAGCCATTGTTTTTTGTTTGTTTGTTTTTTTTCTGTATGATATTGCCTAAGGTCTCTGGAAGAGACTTGGCATTTTTTTTGTCCCGGGACTCTCGAGATTTTTTTTGAATAAAAATAATAATAATAATAATAATAATAATAATAATAATAATAATAATAATAATAATAATAATAATAATAATATAATAATAATAATAATAATAATAATAATAATAATAATAATAATAATAATAATAATAATAATAATAAAGATAACGAAGCATGATCACACAAATTGTCATGCACTGGACAGATGGAAGACTCGCATGATAGAGAACCTTTTGAAGTTCAATGATTTCCAGACGTAGGGAAATTATATTTTCGTCTTCTTTTTATTATTATTTCTGTTATTACATGTTATTATTATTATTATTGTTATTATACTTTATTGTTATTATTATCATTTTCGTTGATTACATTTTTTCATGTTTTTTTCCGCAATTTGTTCGTTTCTCGATGATCGGATATGAATGCAATATCATCCTATAAGCTTGGGTGCAGTTTTCAGCGATGATGATGATGATGATGATGATGATGATGATTTTGTGATGATGATGATGATGATGATGATGATTATAATTATTATCACTTTCCAGCAACAAAACAAAGAACGATAAAGAGGAGGATTACAGTTAAAATGACTGAATACATTGCACTCCGGATTTCATTTTTGTCTGAATTTTCTGTTCTGTGATGATGACGATGACGATGACGACGATGACGACGACGATGATGAGGATGATGACGATGATGAAGTTGATGGAGAAATAAACGACTGTATTATTATTTCAATCACAGCGCCACCATGTTGTAAACCGTCGTCGTCGTCGTCGTCATCATCACAACATCATCATCACCATCAAATCCACAATCACAACCATCATCACCACCACCATTACATCCATCACCATCACCTTCTAAACCATCATCATCATCATCATCATCATCATCATCATCATCATCATCATCATCATCATCATCATCATCATCATCATCATCATCATCATCATCGTCATCATCATCATCCCAACCATCGTCACAACCATCACCACCACCACATCCGTAAGATGAAAAGAAAAGAACAATGGATTTTCATGAGGATTGTTTTCCATGACAAAGTTCATCCAGACCTGGAGACAGAAAAATGATGATGATGATGATGATAATTTATTAAAAACAACATTAATAACAGTAATAATGACCTAATATCAATTTAAAAAATATAACCATAACTATATTCCAGAACCAATGTCGATCTGCTAGTTGTCGATTTGTAGTTGTTCCAGTATCCTAACATTGAATACACTCCTTCATTCCATGATGGAGTAATAGAGTGCTAAAATGAAGCAATGAAGGAGTAAAGTGAAAGAGTGAAAGCATGATGGAATGAAGGAGTGATAGAATGAAGAAATGAAGGAGTGATGGAATAAAGAAATGAAGGAGTGATGGAATGAAGGAGTGATAGAGTGGAGGTGTGATAAAGTGAATGAGTGATGGAATGAATGAGTGATAGAGTGAACATGCCATCAGAGACTCAGAGTCTGAGCGGTCTATCAATGTTCTGCTCTTGATAAGATAGCATGACTGGACGCCTCAGGAATTCAAAGCAGGTGGGTAAATATATTTTTATTTATTTATTTATAATAATTTTTTTTATTTATGAATTTTTATTTATTTTGTTTATTTATATAACTACCAACGTGTGGGTGATTGGGTGAGTAAGTGTGAGTAGTAAGTGGATGTATTGTAATTGCTATTATTATTAGTCTTAATCAGAACGAATGAGAGAGAAAAAGAAAAAGAGAGAGGAGGGGGTTGATAAGAGCCCAGGGAGCCAAAGTTGAGTGGTTGAGTGAGTAGATCCTGTTTGGATCATGGTGTAGATCATGGTAAGTGATGATGATGATGGACGGTGTAAGGATGTAAGGATGAAGTTGTTGAAGGATTAAATTATTTGAAATGATATTGAAAAATGAAGACAGGTTGATGAATAGATAAGATGGATTGCTGGGAAAAAAGAAAACAAAGAGATTGATGGATGAAAGGGAGTGCAAACTAGTGCAGATGAGTGAACGAAGCGAGCTCTGATTGGTGGACAAAAGCACTCCTCCGAAGCGCTACGCTTCTCTGACCGCGGCGCCAAAAGACTCCGCGTTGTCTGCGCAACAAAGCACGTGTTAATGGCATCCGAGCGAAACGTGGTTCATCCACTTGTTCCATTGTCTCCACGTCCAGATGAATGACAAGGGACATGCAAGTGAGACGGTTTCGTCTAATTCCATTAACGATCGCCTCATGGAAGCCATAACCATAGGTTCTTCACGGTGGGATTTTTATTGATTTTGTCTTTTTTTGTTTGACTTTCAGACGTTGTTTCGATATGTTTCCATTAAACCATTGATGATTTGTGGACAATTCAATTTTTCAATGATCACAGTGACGGATAAATAAATAAATGGATGGACGAATGAGTGAATGAATAGATGAATGAGTGAATGAATGAACGAGGGAATAAATGAATGTGTGAATGAATGAATGAGTGAATGAAGGAAAAGGCCTTGAAATCACATCCCAAAGTTTTCAAATCACTTTCTGATTTTTCAAAAAGAAATGTTTAAAATTTTCTCAATAAAAAACCCCCCTCAAAAAACCAAAAAGGAATAAAAAAAACGAAAAAAAAAATTGGAAACCAAATCTGCCTTCAGCTGTGAAACGAAAGTCAATTGTTAAGAGAAGATTTTGATGAATCCAGGAGGAGACGGTGCCATGAAATTCAGAAGAAAAGAAGAGATGGAGATTAGCAAGCGATGTAATAATAATCTAATAATAATAATAATAATAAGTTGTGTGACGTAACTTTTCAAATGAGCGCAATAAAAAGACCTCCTGTAATTATTTGGCACCGTGCTGCTGAATAATTCATCCCTTTCTACGATCTATCGTTCCTCTCAATTGTCCTTTTCGCGTCCGTCCGTCCATCCGTCCATTCATTTTTTCGTTTTTACAAAATCCCGTCTCTAAACATGATTCAGTATATATGAGCCTAATAGCAATAATAAATGTTTAGAATTAGGCTAACATGTATACTAACTTATTTATTATTGTTAGGCTCATATAAACTAACGTATTTATTGTTACTAGGATCATATATGCTGAATCATGTTTAGAGATGGACATTTATCCATTCGTCTGTCCTTCGACTCAAACATCTCTCGATTGTTCGCCTATCCGCCCATCCATCCATCC
>JAJTWR010000481.1:2122500-2125000 GCA_021613335.1 Whitmania pigra
TAAATTTTTTAAATCTTTAAATTTATAGAGCGCCCATTTGTTTTGTTTATATATTACTTATTATTGTCTGAATTTTATCGCATTTAAATAAAAAAAAAAACTCGAAATAAACAAAAAATGTTTTACATGAAAATGACAGATATTCATGAGCAGCATCATATCCCGATGCTATCAGGACATAAAGCGACAATTTCAGAGATAGTCAACTTGATAAAGAAGCTCTTTTCTGACTGATGGCAACCAAAAAAATAAAAAATAAAATATTTTTTAATAAATAAAGTATTTTGAAATATCTGCCAATTTTTGAGTTGAAGAAAATATTTTATAAGAATTGAGAGGAATTAGGACGAGTTTAAAAATTGTTAAATTTCAGTAGAAACATTTTCTAGATTAATATGATTTATTAATAAAAAATATCATAAAATAATCAAAATATTGAAATAAATTGAAAATGATTTTTTCAGCATTTACAAATTTAAAATAAGTTTTTTGGATTTTTTTGGCATTTGAGTCATCTACGAGTATCAGTAATGATGAGTTATATAATAATTATGAATTATAATAATATGATGATGATGATGATGAATGTAATTATAATGTACAATAAGCTGCTGATGAATAATATGATAATGGCGAATGATATAATAATGATGAATAATATGAAGGTGATAAATAATGTTACTATAATTACCAAATGATGAATATAATTATAAATAATAATATGATGAAAATGTGGCAATGACGAGTAATATGATAATGATGGCATCCCCAGCATCATCAGCATCATCATCATCATCTCCAGAAAAGCTTAAGCACAAAAACGGAAATGGAAGTCCTTGGACATGCGCGCAAATGAAATCAAGAAATGAAATGAAGACATGGAATCGTTCCATGCTCTGGGGATGAATTGCAAACTGGAAAACTACATCATTGCATCCGCATTTATCCTGATGATGACGATGACGCTGATGATGGCGATGACGATGATGATGATGACTTTCTCTTTTCTTATATTCTTTTACTAACGTTTGTGAAGCGCAAATTTATCAGAAAACTCATTAAAATTATTACACAACTGGTTAATTTTAAGTTTTTTGTGATTTTAAAAAACTAATGTCGTAATTATTATAAATATATTGATCGTATCTTATTAACGCCATGGATTATCGGCTTAAATTTGCAAGTTACAATTTTTCGTATTGATATTTTCAAACTTTCTAAAATGCAATTTAAACACTTCAGATTATTTATCATTTCAACGTATAACGTTTTCAATTTATGTTTTATAAAGTTTTTAAAATGTTTTCAATGTAGGTTAAACGAAAATTCGAATATTTTTAAATCAAGCTAAACGTCCCGTCAGAAGTGTTAGGACTCGTAAAATGTCGAAAAGTTTCAGTTGGAGATTCCCCGGGAGAGTTTGGAAATTATCACATTTTCCAGGCAAAAGGAGACGTAAATTCGTTAAATTGACAGGGAAATGTTTTAAGACAGAAATGTAGTGCGATTGAAGATGACTTTTTTGAGATGGTGATGCCGCTGGATAAATTGGCGACATATTTGGTAAAAAATATATATTTTTAATAAGTTAAAAATTGAACAGAAATTGTGTTTTATATTACCATGATTAAATTATATTAACAGAATTAATATATGTTATCGTAATTACATTACAATATCATAAACATATGATACTGACAGAACTTTTACAGAGCACTTGTTTTGCGTGTTTAAACATTATAATACTTAAAATACGTAGAAATTACTTCTTTTAACAAAGAACGTAAGCCTGGTATTTTTATTCTTTATCATCGAAAAGTTTTAAAAATATTTCAACTTTTCCCGAAAAGAAGTTTTTTCGAACAAAAAGTAAAAAAACGAAGCAAAAAAATTTCTGTTTGAAACGTTCATCTTTGAGATTTTAGCTCGTCCCGAGGGAGCATTTTGAGCTGTCTATGATTTGCATCCTGAAGGAAAGAGAGATGCTGAAATGGAGAGGAGAGATGGTTGGTTGGTTAGATGGATTGTTGATTGGTTGGTTGGTTAGATGGATTGTTGATTGGTTGGTTAAATGGATTGTTGATTGGTCGGTTAGTTGATTGGTTGGCTGATTGCTGGCAATTGAGTCAATCATTCTTAAGTGGTAATAATCGTACGAGTACAACAAAAATGTTATTATTAATAAATTAACGATGTTCATAACCATTTGTAACTGTATATTAATGATAACAATAATCATTCTCTTTATAATAAAATTAATTATTCATTTTGCAATCATTTAAAAAAATAAATAAAATAAATTTAAGTTTTGTAAAAATACTTTTAAACCTCCTTAATGACAACGTGCCGAAGAAAGGCTCAGAGCTTCACTGGAGCGTGTCAAACAGGTGCACCTGAATTTAAGCGGGAAAATTGCTCGAAAGAAAAATTGGAAAATTACTTTTCCATGTACTTCGCAGTGGGGGGATTTTATGAGAAGAAATATGGGTGTGTTGGTGGA
>JAJTWR010000481.1:2130000-2135000 GCA_021613335.1 Whitmania pigra
TAATAATACTAATAATAATAATAATAATAGTAAATTTAAAATAAATCCATTAAAGAATGAATGAATGAATGAATTAGTGAATGAATGAGTAGACGAATAAAAAATGTAATGAATTAATTATTGAATTAACGAGTGAATGAGTTAGTGAATTAATAAGTGAATGAATGAGTGACTTAATAAGCGAATGAATGACTTGTGTACTACGGGGACAGACTGAGAAAGACTGAATAACAGAAAGTGTGCCTGTTATATTCAATTCCATCTCGTGGGAAATTAAAAAGCCACTGACGAATGCAGATCCAGCAAAGAACAATAAGTCAGGATCGCCAAAGATTCAAAATTTCTCGCCTCAGTTGCGTAATAAGTTTGGAGTATCTCCGTCCGTTTATTTATTTATCATCGGAATTCAATTTACATTTTAAACAATATTATTTTAAACACTATTTAAAAAAGTATTTAAAAGTATTTTACTGTCTGAAATATAATTGGTGGTGATGATGGTGATGATGATGATGTTGGTGGTGGTTCCTATGATAATTGTTAAAAGATAGAGTCTAATATATCCTTTATAATGACAATAATCGTAACATAATTATTATTTTACAATCTGTAATTACAAATTACATGATATTATATGATGTGATATCGGCATAATAATATTATTTATTGTCATTGAGCTTCAATTAACTACTGTATCTGTGGATTCCGAAGAATGGCATCATCGAACGCATTATCAGGTGAAATGACACCTGCTAACAGATACTTACAATGACGTCACACCTGTGAGGAAGTGACGATGACGACGACGACGACGACGACGACGACGACGACGACGACGAAGACGATGATGATGATGATGATGATGATGATGATGATGATGATGATGATGATGATGATGATGATGATGATGATGATGATGATGATGATGATGATGATTGATGATGATGATGATGATGACGATGACGATGACGATTGACGATGATGATGATGATGATGATGATGATGATGATGATGATGATGATGATGATGATGATGATGATGATGATGATGATGATGATGATGATGATGATGATGATGATGATGATGATTGATGATGATTGATGATGATGATGATGATGATGATGATGCTGATGCGATGATGATGATGATGATGATGATGATGATGATGATGTGATGATGATGATGATGATGATGATGATGATGATGATGATGATGATGTGATGCTGATGATGATGATGATGATGATGATGATGAGATGATGATTGATGATGATGTTGACGACAACGAATGTGATGACGACGACGATGATGATGATGATGGCGACTACGACGCTCATGACGATTATGATGAGGCTGTAGGCCAAGGAATCCCATCAATCTCATTCCTTGATCCCATCAAGCGCCGAACGAGTATAGGTTGCATTGAAAACACCGTCACAACATTACAACATCACATCATAACAGCCTCACTAAGGAGCTGGAGAGGACGAAGAATCGAGTAAAAGAAACAGAATAATGAAAATAAACAGAATTATAAGAATAATAAGAATAATCAGAATAAACAGAATTATAAGAATAATAAGAATAATCAGAATAAACAGAATAATCAGAATAAACAGAATAATGATAATAAACAGAATAAAAAGAAAAACAATAAGAAAAAAACTCGGGAATGGAAAAATGGAAGGATGGAAGAAAGAAATCCGACTAGAATTGGAAAATAATCTCATCACGTGGTGCTGTTCAACGACGCTGTTTCCATCAGATCTTGGAAACACGCGAAGGCTTTCTGACAAATAACTTTCTGACAAATAAGTTTTGGCAGTTTTGATGTCGCCTCCTTCAATTCCCGGCGGTTCTGCTGCGCCAGAGAGCCGAAGAAAATGGAAATGGTTGGATTTCGCGTGCTCACTCCATCGACCGTGACGTCACATCCGCTTGCGTCACACGACTCCAGATCCGCCCAGTAATGCGACGGATAAATTGTTTTATGACGGGAGGAGGGCGTTATTTCCAGGTGGAGTGGGTCTTAATAATAATAATAATAATAATAATAATAATAATAATAATAATAATAATAATAATAATAAGAATAATAATAATAAAATATAATAACAATAATAACAATAATAATAATAATAAAATAATAATAATAGAGAATAATAATGATAATAATAATAATAATAATAATAATAATAATAAACTAATAATAATAATAGTAATAATAATAATAGTAATAATAGTAATAATAATAATAGTAATAATAATAATAATCATATAATACTAATAACAAAAATAATAATACTAATAATAATAATCATAATAATAATAAGAATAAGCATAATAATAAATCCTAAGAATAAGAATAATCATAATAATAATAATAATCATAATAATAATAATAATAATAATAGAATAATAATAATAACAGTAAATTAAAATCCATCCATTATAGATGAATGAATGAATGAATAGTGATGAATGAGTAGCCCATGAAAAAATGTACTGATTCCTTCTTTGCCTTCCAACGAGTGAATGCGTTAGTGCATTCCTCCGTGCCTGCCTGAGTGCCTTAATAAGCGAAGGAATGACTTGTGTACTACGGGGACAGACTGAGAAAGCCTGAATAAACAGAAAGTGTGCCTGTTATATTCAATTCCATCTCGTGGGACATTAAAAAGCCACGACGAATGCAGATCCAGCAAAGAACAATAAGTCAGGATCGACAAAGATTCAAAATTTCTCGCCTCAGTTGCGTAATAAGTTTGGAGTATCTCCGTCCGTTTATTTATTTATCATCGGAATTCAATTTACATTTTAAACAATATTAGTTTTAAACACTATTTAAAAAAGATTTAAAAGTATTTTACTGTCCTGAAATATAATTTAATATTTTTTCGGTAAAGACTTTATGATGATGCTGATGATGATGTTGATGGTGGTGATGAGGGTGATGATGATGATGTTGGTTGTGGTTCCTATGATAATTGTTAAAAGATAGAGTTTAATAATCCTTTATAATGACAATAATCGTAACATAATTATTATTTTACAATCTGTAATTACAAATTACATGATATTATATGATGTGATATCGGCATAATAATATTATTTATTGTCATTGAGCTTCAATTAACTACTGTATCTGTGGATTCCGAAGAATGGCATCATCGAACGCAATTATCAGGTGAAATGACACCTGCTAACAGACACTTACAATGACGTCACAACCTGTGAGGAGGTGACGATGACGACGACGACGACGACGACGACGACGACGACGACGATGATGATAGGATGATGATGATGAATGATGATGATGATGATGACGACGACGATGATGATGATGATGAGATGATGATGATGATGATGATGATGATGATGATGATGATGATGATGATGATGACGACGACGACGACGGCGACGATGATGGATGATGATGATGATGATGATGATGATGATGATGATGATGATGATGATGATGATGACGACGACGATGATGATGATGATGACGACGATGAGGATGATGATGACGATGCGATTAATAATTTCATTAGACAGGAAGTAACAAGTGAGTGGACCTTGCGTGAGCATGCGCGGGACGTGGAAAAGATTGTAAATCCATCTTCATGCATTCTCGGGCCGTGAGCGAAATTAGGAATTAATTAAAAACGGCCGCCATAGAAAGTTAATCAACTCTTCCTAATTTCGATCGGAGATTCGATTTTCAATAAGTTCATCTGCTTCAGCGTCGGATACAAGCGATGAGTTTTTGGTGGATTAAAATTTTAATTTCGATTTTAATTTCGATTTAATGTTTCGCTTAATCTCTGCCTAGATTGTCTGATTTGTGTTTAATTTAGTTGGACGTAAAATTAGTTAAAATGTTTTGAGAAACAAACTAGAGAAGTATAATTTTTGAAGATTTAATTTTTGAAAAGCTGTAAAATATTTAAGCAATAAAAACACGAAAAACCAAGTTTGAAATAACTTTGATAAGTAATTGACTGCTTTTAAAAGGTCGTACCAAAAAAAAATTAAAAATTAAAAAAAATAATTAAAAAATAAAAATATAATAATAAATTAAAAAAAATATAAAATAATAAATTTAAAAAAATATAAAATAATAACTTAAAATAAATATAAAATAATAAGTCTAAAAAAATAAAAATATAATAATAAATTTAAAAAGTATAAAATAAAAACACAGAAATTGTTTCCAGCGTCGCTTCATCATAATCGCTCAAGTGGAGCGTTTGTTAATGGAATCTTTAAATCACCAGCCTCGTGGTCATCCATTATCGCTCAACCTAGATCGGCGTTTGATTGGCTGCGGAAGAAATTGATTGATTGCGTTTCAGCGTGTCAATCGATTGTCAAAAGTTGATTGACGAACAACGATTGTCAAAAGTTGATTGACGAACAACGATTGTCATAAGTTGATTGACGAACAACGATTGTCATAAGTTGATTGACGAACAACGATTGTCAAAAGTTGATTGACGAACAACGATTGTCAAAAGTTGATTGACGAACATTGATTGACTCGTTGGTTTGCCGAACAGTCGTCCTGATTGGCATGTAAATACTTGGTGTCATTGTGAAAATCAATCAAAAAGCAATTAACAAATTATTTTTAATAATAATGCTCATTATAACATTCATTTATTATTATTATTATATTATTATTATTAGTATTTATTATTATTATTATTATTATTATTATTATTATTATTATTATTATTATTATTATTTACGCACTCAATTATATGAACACTAAATTATTCAAGTTATTTCGTTGACACTATGTGATCGAACCCGTCATAATTTGGCATTCTGCCTCCACAATAACACAGCATCATTATCATCGTTTTCCAAGATTATTATTATTTAAACATATTATTGCTTTATATTATGCTATAATTAAAATTATTTAATAATTGAAATTCTTAGAAACTGATGCGAACACAAATTAATTTTCAGAATTAATATATCAATCAG
>JAJTWR010000481.1:2142500-2152500 GCA_021613335.1 Whitmania pigra
TGACGATGATGATGATAGCAATAATTATAAAATCCGCTCAAGGCGATTGGCAGTCGAGAAATATGTGATGATGAAGGATAAAACCACTCCATCCATCCATCATCATCTCCATAATTAAAGTCCCCATCAAAGCAAAGGAGTTGGTCCGTGAAATAAGTATTTAGATTCGAGTCATTCTTTTCCAGGTCTTAATTTGTACCGAGCGAACGTTTCCAAGGCGACCGCTGTAAGCGCCAAAACATGCGTCACAATTTTGGGTTATTTTGATTTTGATGTTGCAGTTTAGTTTGTAGTGAAATTTTTTAGGAGACGAAATTCACATTCATATTCATATTGAGAATTAAATTGAATAAGTAAAAAAATGTAGAAAATATTCAATTGAATATTTTGAAAAATTGATCAGTTTCTGTTTAACGAAACGTCATTCTCAATGAATGAATTTAGTCCTCAACATTGTTAATCGGAGGAAACAAATCAAATGAAAAATCGAAAATTTTTGATTTAGTTGAAGAAAACAAGAAATCAAAATTCGAATTAAAATTCAATTTCATTTTTTAATTAAGAAATAATTTCTCGAAAATTCAAGTGGAAGAACTTTTACCTGCTCCTTCTTTCGATTCTGTTTCTTAAGATTTTTATCGGAAACCATCCATCCACTTCATCATCCTTCCATCGATCCATTCATCTATCAATCCATTCATCCATCCATCCATTCATCTATCAATCCATCCATCTATCTATCCATCCATTCATCCATCAACCTATCCGTTCATCTATCGTTCAATCCATCCATCCATCCCCCATATAACCATCCATTAATTATCGATTAATTCTCTTAATTTCAAATCCACTTTGCCTGCTTTTACGACTCAAATTTCGTAAGTTTCATGAAATTATTATAAAATTTATCATCTCTGGTCCATAAATAAAAATAAATAATATGAAAAATTACTATTCATCTATCAATTGATTTATTTTTTAGTCCACTTAATTATTAATTGATAATACATTTATTTATTATGTTAATGATTATCATTAATGTTAATAATCCGATATTGTAGTAATTAGTAAAGAATATTATGCATTGCATCTAATAATAATTAACATAATTTTTAGAAAATAATAATATAATAATTTTATTGTACACAATTTTATTATGATTACTATTAATTTATTTATATTATATTTCAGTTTATATCTAATTAAAATCATTTTATTAAATAATAATAACTTTCACAATTGAAGAAAAATTTATAGCGAGATAAACATTATTATTTTTAATAAATTCGCTTCTATTCAACCATTGGAAAATAATTTTAGGTCAGGTAAGTCGGGGTCAAGCATTTATCATTTATCAAGTCAGTTCATAAAGGAGTTTTAAGCAGGAATATTCCTTTATTTTCAAGAAATAAATTTGTGAATTTTTTAAATTTTGTTTCAAATCTTTAAGCATGAATATTTCTTTATTTTCATGTAATAAATTTGGAAATTTTTAAAATTTTGTTTCAAATCTTTTTCTTTTAAATTACACCACGACGAGCATCTAAGGGCTACAATAACAGCAACTATTTCTCAATTTAACTCAGTGTTTGGATGTAGTCGGCCGAGAAATTATGCTTACTCATTCACTCACTCACTTATTAACTCACTCACTCACTCACTCACTCACTCACTCACTCACTCACTCACTCACTCACTCACTCACTCACTCACTCACTCACTCACTCACTCACTCACTCACTCACTCACTCACTCACTCACTCACTCACTCACTCACTCACTCACTCACTCACTCACTCACTCACTCACTCACTCACTCACTCACTCACTCACTCACTCACTCACTCACTCACTCACTCCACTCACTCACTCACTCACTCACTCACTCACTCACTCACTCACTCACTCACTCACTCACTCACTCACTCACTCACTCACTCACTCATTCACTCATTCACTCACTAACTAACTCACTCACTCACTCACTCGCTCATCGATTCATTTATTCAAATAACCTAATTCATTCAAATCACAAAATTGAAACAAATTCTAATTTCATTCACTCCTCGCCTATCCAATTCCAAACTCCTCACTCATCGATCCGTCACTCCACACTCTTCAATACCCCAAGCCTCACTCCCCCAATCTCACATTACTCATTCCTCAATCCCTCACTCATCAACCTCAACAAGGAGACGGTCGTAAAGAGGAAGAGATTACTAATTCAGTCTCCATCTTATTGGCCTCGATTAGCTGGAACATGAATAAAACAACGCCTTGAGTTGCCGCTCCCTCAATGACGTGTTGAAGATAGACGAGGCAGTTGTGGTTGGTGCGGTTGGTGTGGTTGGTGTGGTAGGTGTGGTTGGTGTGGTAGGTGTGGTTGGTGTGGTAGGTGCGGTTGGTGTGGTTGATGTGGTTGGCGTGGTAACCGATATATGTGATCACGTTTTGCAGACCACACAAAAATTTCAATGATTATTCTTATCGTCTCTCATAACTGATCAAAGCAGTTGACTGAAACTTATTCGTAATAATCAATCACTAATTTCTAATAAATAATTTATTTATATACAACTAAATCTTTCTAGACTTTCAGGAAAATATTCCTGGTTTTTTTTAACAAGCAGACGTCAATGATTTTCAAGGCGTAAAACGAATTTATGGAAATAAACTTTATAATTCAGTGTTCACAATCATCAGGCGACGTTGCGGGAATCGAAAATGGCAGACGATTGTGCCCAGTCACGACCGACAAACAACTGTTCAATCCGATATTGGCGATATTTCAGCGGAATTTTTTTTCATGGAATTTCCCAAACCATTGTTACCACTACCTTTGGTAACCCATCGTACTGAACACCTGTAGTAGTCCTTGCCTATACTTTATATTCTTTCATACCGTCCTAAAATTCCCGTAGCTACCCGTAGCTGGCAAATCCTAATACCGTAAAATTGAAACTTTTCCATCTCTTGATTATCCTCCCTAAAAAACTGAACCCACGTCCCTAGTTGATGACGACTTCATAATTTCATAATTTCATAATTGCATAATTTCATAATTTCTACTTTTAGAAGTGCAAGTTAATATTTTATTGAAATTAATTTTTTTTCAAGGTTGCAAAATTTTAACAATATAATTAACCATTAGCAATATAATTATTAAATTACCCTAATATTACGATTTTGATAAAAGATAATATCGTAGAAATTAAAATCATTGTCTCTTTTTAGTCAAAAACTCAAGAAAATTCTTGCTTCCTCCAATTGTTGCTGACAAAAAATGGCAGAAATTCACAAAGAATGCGTCACGCTAACATGATTTCTTCGTCGAAACAATGTATAATAACCCGTAGAGCGAATATATTTATTAGTAACAATAATTATTTTGTAATTTCATGATTTTTATTAAAATTATTTAAATATCACCAAAAGAAAATCTAGCATTATTGACAATTCTAAAAGTCATAAGAAATGCTAAAATTGTTATTTCAAATAGCAATTATATTATCTGCAACAACGATTACACCAATAATATTATCCACAACAACATCAACAAAACAGCAAAACAACCAACCTGCCAGTATAAAAAAGACTGTCATCGATATCAGGAAGGAACCATTTGATGACGTCATTCTCAGCTGTTTCCTGTCAATTCAATTCTTTTATTTGAATTTCTCTATCGGCGGCTAGTTGTAGTAATAGTAGTAGTAGTACTAGTAGTTGTCGTCGCTGATGCTGTCGTTGTTGTTGCTGTTGTTGTTATTATTTTTATTGTTATTGATAGGTCTAAAGTTCCTAATAGGCCGAAATATTACTGTATTCTCGGAACACAAGAGTCGTAAGATATTGTTGATTGTCTTTGTCCTCGTAGATCAAATTCTTCCGTTTCATCCAGAAATAATTGTCGTCGGTGTTAATTCGAGGCAGTTGTTCCAGTTGTTAGTTAAGAAAAAGTAGCCGAGTAGGTCTTCAAAATGTCTTCAATCCTTTACAAAGGAGACAACTTCTACTGAGTATATTATTCCCTTTTGTTTTATTTTCTGTCAATGAGCTCAGTTCTCGTCTCTAAGACTTTCAGGATAGTCGGGCGAAACTCCTGCACGGACAAATCATCTACGGCTGGCTGACTGGATGGATGGATGGATGGGTGGATGGATGGATGGATGGATGGATGGATGGATGGATGGATGGATGGATGGATGGATGGATGGATGGATGGATGGATGGATGGATGGATGGATGGATGGATGGATGGATGGATGGATGGATGGATGGATGGATGGATGGATGGATGGATGGATGGATGGATGGATGGATGGATGGATGGATGGATGGATGGATGGATGGATGGATGGATGGATGGATGGATGGATGAATGGATGGCTGGCTGGTTGGATGAGTGGCTGGACGGATGGATGAATGAATGGATGGATAAGGCAGCGGAGGAGAGTAGAAGATGAACGTTTTCCACTCAGGTATCTCTTCAGAATCTCCAGATCTCCTAGAAAAAGAAGTCTTTAAAGATTTCCTTGGAAAATCTTTCCAGAAATCTCGACGCCTAATGGAGTTTGAATCTTTCTCTTTTAAAATAACGATGCCACTAAAATCCACAACGAAATTCTTGCTCTCAAAAGGAATGAATGCTTTCTGAAAATTTCTAAAATATTTCCTGGCGCAATAAAAACAAATTAAAATAATTACCACCGAGAACCAAGAACTGTAAAATATTCATCGGCCTTTACGCGCCAATTTACGAGCACCGACTGCAATTCTTCTCGAATCGTCTGCTTTTTCCAACACGTGGCAGACACTTGGAGCGCCTCTTTTTATAACTGGAGCAGGTTGCCCGATAGAGGCGCGTACGATGCTTGTTAGGCGTTTTATAATTAATAACTGCAATAAATAATAATGATGATATTAATAATAACAATAATAACAACAATAATAATAAACATCATTTTAAAATACAATGATACAAATAATACACAAAATTTTATAATGCTATTATAATAATGTTCAAAGTAGTAATAGTGTGATGTTCTTAATTAATTGAAAATTATAATAATGTTGTTTTTTTTATTAATTTACATGCACAATTTTAGTATTAATTTCACGATTATTAGATATTCAGACAATATTTTATGCCAACAATATTTGATAACTCATCGCAAGTTAACAACAATATCAACAGTATCATCCACAAACAATGAGCAATTACATACAACTGCAGATACAAAGATACAAAAGATTTTGAACAACGTCATTATGTAGTTCCTGTTCACTGAGATAAGCGCAGATAATTTCGGCGTCAAAGAAAACTTCTTTCTAGCGCCCCTGGCGTCTGGAGTTATTGGCGCAAAAGCGATAGAAGCGCGCCATCCGGTTCCGATAATCTCTCTTGCGCATGTCCGCTTCTCTTTTTTCGGATTGGTCGATTAGAAGCCTCTGCCCTTCGGTGATTCGCCCCTTGAAAGGGCAAAACGTCATTATCCCCCCTTCTTATTGGTCGAAATGTGACCTCATTTAAACATACCGTGCCTTGCCAAACGCGGAGGAATTATTTTTAGTGCCAAAAGTGATTTACACTGCAATCGAGTTTTTAAAGCTTATTATTTTCTGTTACTAATAATATTGAATAATATATTACTATTATTATTATTATTATTATTATTTGTATTATTATTATTATTAACATTAACTACAAATTATATGGTTAGATAATTAATTGAAAATAAGCCAACAATTGTTAGAATTACATGCAGGTGACGATGATGACGATGATGATGATGACGATGATGACGATGGCAGACGTATGGGATAGAATGAAAGAGCAGATGATGATTTTAAACGTGATTAGAAGTCAGACAAGCGGAAGTGGAAGAGGAGGAAGTGATGATGAAGAGGAAGACGACGACGATGGCATCATGGACGTCACGTGATGAGAGTGCAGAAAGTGCCCGAGAGAAAATTATGAACTTTAATGGAATCTGGAACAGCGAGAGTACCGCGACTTTAATTTGGAGTTGCAGTTTCATTCCGTAGCACTCCTTGTCATTCCGTAGCACTCCTTGTCTTTCCTTGTCATTCCTTGTCATTCCTTGTCAATCCTTGTTACCCTATACCACTCTCTCGATACAACACTCTTTGTTATTCTGTATCATTTCTTGGTATTCTGTTTCATTCCTTGTCTCTCTATAACACTCTGTTATTCTGTTGTTTAGTATCTCTCTATGGCATTCCTTAACACTCTGTGTCACTCCTTGTCAGTCTGCATCACTCGTTGTCATAGTGTATTGATTCTTACGTCATTCTTTATCACTTCGTGACATTTCTCGAGTCGTACTTCCTGTCATCGCATCAGCAACTTTTGATCTTAATCAATCCATCTCCTCTTCTCCAGTGAAGTTGCACTGACGTCGTCATAGTCGTAATCGTCATCATCATCATCATCATAACTATCATTTATTCGAATGATCGGACATTTCTTTACTTTTTAAATCCTCGTTTTCTTCATAAAACAAATAAAATAATTCTCAGCGAGCTGTTAAAAAATATGCATATTTAAAAACGACCAAAATGTAAATTAAAACGTAATTGAAAACTGTTTAAATCGTAATTATTTACCGGTAAAGCCAAAAATATTCCACAAGATTAGAAATCTTTCAAAGAAGAGCGCGTAACTTAATAATCAATCGGTTGAATACGAATCCAAGGTGTCTTTCATCAACTTTTCCATCACGCGTTTTCAACCGGAATGACGTATTCAAGAATGTCTAGAAGCAGCCAGAAATCCTAAACGAATTTTTATTGAAGAGGCAAAAAAACTGGAATGACTTTAGCGCCATCTTTGGCTCTTCGACAAAAAAGTCTCCTCACCCCTCGTTTCTGCGGCGAAAAGCAAATTACTCCATCCAGAAGGGTGGACAATTAGGTGGAAAAGATGAAAGGGATGATGGAATGAAATGTCTTCAATGAGACGCTTCCACATTTTTAACTGAATAAAATATAAAAAAAAATTGGAAAAACCTTTTGGAAAACCCCGGAAAAACGTTCCAGAAAAAAAATAGATAAAAAAATTAAAAAAATATATAAAAAACTAAAACTCTTTAAAAACTCTCAGAGACACGAAGAGTCGTCAGCGGCACAATTTGTCAAATTCGAAAACATCCTGCCAGCTGAAAGTCCCGCTAAAAGGAGCAGGAAACTGATGGAAAAATCACGGACTCACGCGCACCGAGACGCCGCTTCCGGAACTTTCGCGCCCTAGACCGAAGGCCCCCCTCGCGAAATAACATTCCACGCATTGTTTACATCCGGGGATTTCTGATCCATTTTTTGTTCCCCAGGCCACTGTGTACGGGGATGAGCTTAAGGGAACGTGTTTTATAACGTTTTTTCGAAGGCCATTCGACCGAATCACTCCTCTGCTCTTATATTGGCGCAATAATTTCCGACAGAACTACTTTTTTTTCTTTCTTCCTCCTCTCCTAAAGAGACGTAGTGCCGCTTTTTGCTGGGTCGAAAATAAAGCAAATAAGAGGGAAACAGTTCGTGAAAATATTGGAGGCAATAATATTTCCTTAGATTGGTCCAAAATGGCGGACGACCACTTTGCGTGGCAGTAAATGGTGGACGGCAGAGCTTATTACTCCACTCTGTAATAATTAACTCCTTTAATCGATTTATTTACGCATTAATTGAAATTTATCGGGGTTGAATTTCAATTGGAATGATGAATAATAGTTGGACAAACTACAGTTCGGTCGTTGTGCTTAAATGTTCTTGTTGTTGTTGTTGGAGAATACGAAAATTGATCAACTTGACGACGACGAAGAAGATGGTGGTGATGATGGTGGAGATGATTGTGGTGATAGACATGAGTGTGATGGTGATGGTCGTAGTTGTGATTATGATGATGATGATGATGATGATGATGATGATGATGACGGTCGTGATGGAGGGAGGATGGAGACCACGATGATGTGTGCGTCCGGCCACAGTGTCGAAAATAAAGCTAATAACCGCCTCATGGAAACTAATGTGGTGCTGAGGATTGCCAGTGGAGATGCAGGAGTGCTCATGAAAACCGATGATGATGATGATGATGATGATGATGATGATGATATGATGATGATGATGATGATGATGATGATGATGATGATGGTGGTTGTGGTGGTGATGATGATGATGATGATGATGATGATGATGATGATGATGATGATGATGATGATGATGATGATGATGATGATGATGATGATGATGATGATGATGATGATGATGATGATGATGATGGTGGTTGTGGTGGTGATGATGATGATGATGATGATGGCGATGGTGATGATGATGATGGTGATGATGATGATGATGATGATGATGATGATGATAATGATGATGATGATGATGATGATGATGATGATGATGATGATGATGATGATGATGATGATGATGATGATGATGCTGATGATGATGATGATGACGATGATGATGATGATGATGATGATGATGATGTGATGATGATGATGATGATGATGATGATGATGATGATGATGATGATGATGATGATGATGATGATGATGATGATGATGATGATGATGATGATGATGATGATGATGATGATGGTGATGATGATGATGATGATGATTGTGATGGTGGTGGGGGTGGTGATGATGCTCGTTATAAAACTCAGATGTCACGAATGATGGAATTGTACCTGAAAAAAAGAAGAAAAAATGTAAAAATAAAAAGAATGCACCATTGAAAGTCGATATTACAATCAGTCACAAAATTTAAGCGGAAAGAAATTCTGGAGAACGTTTTCTCTGCAAGTTCAAACCCTAAGGTTGTCATGGAGATGACCTATTGCGAGGTCAGAGTTCAACGTAATCAGCCTTGAACTTTGTTGGGATAATAATTCTTGCGTAGAGCGTTGTTGCTGAATTAGTTATGAATGCAAAGATTGAGTGAATGAATAATAACAACAATATTAACAAGGTTCCAACGAAACCTTTACTGTTGGTGAAATTACGTTGTTGTTGTTGTTGTTGTTGTAATGCCAAGCAACGGTTCAATTATCGGGACATTTAAATATGAGATTTTATGCTTCAGTGGATCTCCAGATTCGAACGAAAAGATTTTAAAACCGAATGCGTGACGTGACGTAAGCGAGATTTTAAATAAAACATAAAAAATATTTGACAAGAAAACAAAAATAATGTTTCATTCGTCAATAATTGAAACAATAATTATTTGAGGTTAATTGTGTAATTATTCGAGAAGGAAATGAATGGTGTTCAGCTTCGTTGGCAAAATGAAGGTGGATTTTACGACCGAAAATAATCTCTCTATTACCTTGGATTTTTTTTGTGACACGCATTTTTGTCGGTGCATGGGTGAATGAGTGAATGAATGATTGAGTAAATGATTAAATAATTGAATGCGTGAATGAATGAACGAGTAAATGATTAGATAATCGAATGAATGAATGAATCATTGAGTAAATGATTAAATGAGTGATTGAGTGAAATGCTAGATTGAAAAAGTGCATTTAAAATTGCGAGCTAAATTATATTGGGGAATTAATTTTGTTAATTAGTATCTTCATTTGAAGAATTCTTTTCGTGGTCCTTTAAAGTTCAGCAGAGGACAATTTGTCTGCTGCAATTAAACATTTTAATTTAATTAATGATGAAATTAACAGACGTCAATAAACAAAAATATACCTGAAACCAAAATATGAAATAAACAAAAATAAATATATTTAATATATAAACAAAAATATAAAATAAACGAAAATATAAAATAAACATAAAATGGAGTTGACAGGTTTATGACCGAATAATTAATTAGCGGCTTGCTCAAGACGTGTCATGATTATCAATCAAGTGGTCATAAAACCAGCCAATCAGATGCCTACATTCAGGAATCCCAAAAAATATAAATAGCATCGATAAATAAATTACGTGTCGACAAATAATCATAATTTTTAATAAAAAAATTA
>JAJTWR010000481.1:2157500-2167500 GCA_021613335.1 Whitmania pigra
TTCTCTTCGAAAACCACAGGCAATGGTGTTTTGCTTAAAAAAATTGACTAAAGACATCCGCTTAAAAACCAAAAATTCAATTAAATACTTTCATCGTGTAAAGTGTTAATAATTACAAATTATAATTAAATGACATCGATTGTTGATTTTATTTTAGGACGAAAGATGTGTGCCGTTTGCTCGCCAGGTGTCGCTTGAAATTTACAATTTTATGACACTAGTCGAAATTCACATTTTCATGAACCATTTTATTTTTTAGTATTCGTTAGTATTAAACAAAACAAAATATGTAAGGTTATAGTTTTTAAGTTTTGTTGTAAAATTAATAAAGTATTTTTCATAGATACTCTGGAATGAGATAAGTCATGATTTTAATTTGACAAGCCAACATGTAGAGAAAATAGTAATCAATTATTGGTATTAGCCATTAATTTGTATGTAAAATTATTTTACTAAAATATCTACATCAAGATATAGTTAAGAAACCATATACATCAGGAACCAATGCAAACATAATTCTCTAATCATTTTCATATTTATTGGTTAGAAATAAATATAAATATAAAAATAAATATTTGAAATATTACATTAAGTTATTGTTTCAGTCACTGGAAATCACAAATAGTATGTGACACAACATGATGTCATGGAAATGTTTGCAATGGACTTTTGTAACCAAATATTTCCGGGGGTCCAGTATTTTTATTTCCATTATAAAGAATATCCTGATTCTGTCACAAGATGCATTATGTGCATTTTTAGTATATATTGTGAAAATTAACTTTAAGTTAATCTCCTTGTTTTAAAATTTAAAAAAATAAATATCTCAAATTTGAGATAGAAATTGGTATTTGCGTGAACTGTTAAAACAAATAAAAATTAGCAATTTTTAGTATTAATAGATGGTCGAGTTTCTATAATAAATATAATAAGTGGTTCTAGCAATTAAATTTTGATTATGAAAATAATGTTTTGACCAGATTAAATGTTAATCCATTAAAATGTGAAGATATTAAATTTTAGTAACCCTGTTTAAAAAATTATTGTTAAAAGAAATGGGGAGCGTCAGGTGATGAAGTTTTTTTTAAAGAACAATTCAAAGCACTAAAGCTTGATTTATTTAGGTTGAGAGATAAGCGATTAGAAAAAATATTAATGATAGTAACTAGTTCATTATTTACAGCATAAATAAGATTATTAACATCTTTTCCAGAATCATTCATAGCGATATCGTCAGTGTAAAACAATAATATAATTAATCATTTATTTAATATAAATTTCAGTTTTAATTCTACGGAAACAACAAGCAGCTCATGTCCAAAGGTTTTTCACAAAGATTCCAGTTCCAGGATTGCGAACCATACAGGCGCGGACTTCAGAAACTCGGACTCAAGACACTCGAACACCGACGCCTCATCCATGATTTATGCCTCTGTCACAAATTGTTACACAACTTCACTCACTGCACCATCCCCAAATTCCCCGATTACCTGTTATCTCGTACACGTGATCACACCCTCCATCAACGCCCAGAAAAATGCTCCACTACTCACAGGCTTGAGTCTCCTTCATCAACCGAATAGTGAATCCCTGGAATCGCTGCATCAAGGTATTATCGGCTCCACAACCATAGTCGATTTAAAACCTGCATTTCCAAGTCAGTTCATCCTTCATAAAATCACTGGTGCCTGGCTTCGAAACAATACTCAAAGTATTTTTAACTCATATAAATCCCAAAGGGCCCAAAATAAGCAATTAATGAAAGGAGGGGACACCATAAGCAATCTTGAAGAGTCACTTTATCCTCTTCAAAAAGCATAGGCACTGGTGTTTTGTTTCGAAACAATGGCTAAAGTTGTCCGCTTAAAAAAGAGAATTCAATTAAATAATTTTATCGAGTAAAGTGTTAATAATTACGAATTATCGTTAAATGACAAAAAATTACAAAATACATACATTTATAGTGGCGTTTTTGCTATTCATTTCAATTTTGGCAACGTAGTCATTTCAAAAACAAAAACTAATACCCCTTTCCAATAAATCGATTTTTATCATAGCTTTTCATAAACCCAATTTGCACAATCACAAAACTATGGGCCAATGTATTATTTGGTGCAGTTATACATTATTCAACAATGTTTATTTATTTGAAATGACGAAATGGTGAAATACATGGAACATTTACACCTGAAATATTCGCTAGGTCTCTACAAGATACAATCAGAATTATTTGCAGTTTAAATGTAAGGTAACAGTTGAACGTAACGCTGGAAAAATTACAAAAGTAATAATCAATGTCATTATCAATAATCAATAATGTTATTATTTTAAAATGTCTCCAAATTAAAAGTTGCAAAATATTCTTCTAAGTGCATTTATGGCACGTCAATTTCACAGAGAACGCAAATTTCAGTTACACATAGGTAATCATCCAATCCCCTTACATTGGTTTGATGAATGCAATAAACTTTTCCATCTGGAAGAGAATTTGGTTCGCTAGGTGCCCATGGAGTTGTCGATTTCAACTGGCGAACAAAACCGGGAAATGGATTCCACTGGAATGGTTGGCGCACACCATTAATGTAAGGACTGATGCCTGCTGTCCAATAATGATGTGGCGAAGGAACAATGAACAGTACACACTTAGGCAAAACTAGAATTATAATAATGTGATATACATATAATGTTGCTTTTGTTAATTTCATTTTATTTTAAAAAATGAAACAAATTTATAAAAAAAAATAAAGATTAGGAGATTTAGAAATTAAAATAGTAGATAACTGATCCAAACATAAGCAAAAACATTTTTTTTGCTATTTGATTTCATTGAGAATTATGAGTGATCTTCAGAAGATAATGCTCAAAAATCAATTTCTGTGGCACTTGGAATTTAATGTTGCCAATCCGAAATTGTTGTATTTTTAACTTTTGTATTTTGGACCCTTCTGAGTCATGTTGTATACAACAATATTAATGCTTGCTCCTTCACTTACTTTTTTGTAATGTTTATTATACTAATTATTATACTAATGTGTATCGCCGACCTTGTTTGAACATGTCTCGGGCAGAATCACATTTCCAACATACAGTTGCACAATAGCAGTCATCTAAAGGACTGGAGCTATTTATGATTGCTTCTTCAACGAGTTCTCAGACTTAATGGCCAGGGCAGTCGTTCTGAGTGAGTCTGTGGAGACTTCAATATCAGGATCGACTCGCGCCTTGATTGGTGTTTTTTCCGACAACGGCTTCATTCAAGTGCGTTGATCGACCAACCCATGAAAATGGAGGCATTCTTAAGGTCGTTGCACATTTAGCAGGCAACGGTCGTTGCAGTACTCTCGGCATCTCCGGCGCCAGTGATCAACGTGTTTGAAACCGGCCTGTCCTATCATCTGCTGCTGGATTGGACGTTGCCGTTGGGGCGACTCCCCCCCGTTTTGTAAAACTCACTTGTAACGACCCTGGGGGAATTTCAACTTGATGAATGACTTCCTCGGGCTCTCAACATCTCCCCACTTAAGACTTACGATGTTCGTAATGTTGACGGGGCTGCCGCTACTACATACTTTTTTGTTAAGTTAATTATACTATTATAAATCAAATAAGTAAAGTGTGAAATGAAAAATTAAATATAATTTATAATTACTTTCGGCTTGGAAATATTGATAAGCCATATCCGCATCCAACATGCAATCCAAAATGATTGGATGAGACAGAGGATGCAAGTTATTGCACTGAGTTCTGGCCTCAGACCAATTCCAAGCTCCAATCTTCATTTGGACGCATTTGTTAACTTCGATCAAATATCTGAATCCACTTGGACAATCTGTTTAATTTTTTTTTTTTTTGGACATTTATTAATTACAAAATGTTTATACTGAAACAACTAAATTACCAAAATTAGATTATTCTAATTAATAATACAATGACACTTGCATTTAGATGACCGAAACCACATGAACTTAATGTAAACTATAAAATAGATTGTTTAAATAGCAGCCAATCAATCCCTTCGAAATAAACCTTGAGATAATTTTTCTGATTTCAACAATTTGTTATATTTCTCTATATATATCTAAATAAATATACTCTAATCCGCATCTATGCTCGGTTCAATAAAAAAATTATAAGATCTTGCCGGGCATAATCTGGTAGCCTTTGCATGTTCCATTAACATATTCATTGTAGTCATAACGAATGACATCTTGATAAAGAGCACATTTTGATTTTCTTCGTAAATATCTGAAGCTCTTGCAATTGTTTCCAAGTAGAATTTGACAAAATCTGAAACATTCGATGGTTGACCTGGCTGATCTTTCATAAATCGGAGTACCACTTTTGCACAGATTGATTTTCGAATAGGACTTTTTCTGAAGACGAACAGTCATTTCGCTTGACGTGCTGTAACATAAAGACCACACGAGCATAAGAATGATTGCATAGATAATAGATTTTATGTTATTCCCAGAGGATTTACGCATTACGTAAAATTTCAGATTTAAGTCAGTCAATAGGTTTTTGATATTGACAACGTGTTGCTCGCAAGTATTCTGTTTTATAGCGCAAGTTGATGATGATGGCAATATCAACTGATTAAATGGCTTTGCTTTTTCACATGGCAACGTTGCATGACGATGTCTTCAAGTTCATTGTTTGCGGTAATTCCTGCAAAGCTGCATTGTATTGCGTTGTGATGCCGTATTTGAATGAGCGTTCACTTTTAGTTGTTATGTTGCTTATCGTTGAATTAATGGCGTACTGAGTTATTGTATTTTACAAAAGTAGAGGGAAGCATTCATGGGAAATCATTTACGAAATTAGATGGAAACATTCGTTTGAAAGCATCGTTGAAGAGTCCGAGGAGTTTGAGACGGATGAGATAGTGGTAGTTTCGAACTGCTGCAACGGATTTTCTTCTCCGCACATATTCGATATGTTCAATCAAATACAGTCAGGACGGAAACCATAAGGACACCCCATTCTTTCGTAATAGCTCGATAACGAAAGATTTGATTGTGGGGAAATTTTAATATGTTATGTATTTATATATTTGTGATTATCTCTTAAATTTTCATCAAAATATTTTTGTGCATTAATTTTAAAATTCCATAAACGTTAATTCGGGATTTCCAATAACCATAAAAGACACTTGCAAAAATTATCGAAAAATGACTAAAAACATTGTGAAAAAACAGGAAAAAAGTTTATTAATATGAAATAACGTTTCCTTTATTTTCTATAACTTTAAAACATCTGGTATCAAATAACTTGTAAATAATAATGCAAAATTATTTCTAAGTAAAATAAATCACTTCATACTTTTTATTTATTAATTTGGATAAACTGTATTTAACAAAAAAAAACATTAAACGCAAATATACAAGCCACAAAAGGAACCAGAATGATCTTAACGAAACGAAATGTTTCCGCTATTAAGTATGATCCACAAATTAACAGTAGGATTAACAAATTAATAGTATGTAAAAAAAACATAAGATAAATAAGCAATATGCAATATATACAATATATAAAATTTTGCATTTTGCATTTCATCAGTTTCTTTTTTTAGATAACCTGTACCTGTAATTTAAATTTCTTTGGGTGCACAAAATTTATTTTGTTGACGAAATTTTATGCTTTTCATGCCGCCACAATAGAAGTCTTTTCTATCAACGTGTCTTTCACAAATCACAATCAGCATTAATTAAAAGCGTTTCATAAAACTTTCTAAATTTTGAAAAAGTTTGGATAATCGTTGATAACAATATTCCCAAAGATTGTTTCAAAAAAACCCCAAGTAATTCTGATGTTAAATTAACAATTTTAAAACATGCATTAGCGTTTTAGAGCAAAAGGTTTAAAATTTCAGAAGTTATGATAACAATGACATTGCGGGTCACAGCAGATGGAAACAACTTCAATACCTGGCGTGCAGGTTAGCCGAATGGGTTACGTGCCTGCATACGGCGGTAATGGCAACAGTCGTAATGTGTCGTGTTCGAAACCCAGCCTGCACTGCCGCCAGCGCCCTTGGGAAGGAGCGCTATATAAATGGTTACAAGAAGCGCCTCTGACGCTATGCATATGGCGCTATATAAGTGAAGATACAATACAATAAAAGAAGGAAAAAAAAGTTCAGTGTAAAACATGTCAGAAACATGTCAATTTCGCAGAGAACCCACAGCTGAACGTTGCATTAAAAATCATCTAGATTACACCTATAATACCTACTTAAATATGTAAGAGAATTTGGTTTCCCGTAATTTCATGGTGTTTTGGACTTCAAAGATAGAACCCCACCTGGATAGGTACTCCAATGGAATTGCTGGAATTGCAATTGATTGCGAGCCGTTGATTGGACTGAAGGAGCTGTTAAATATGTGTACAGTTGTGGACTTTGTGTACTCGAACAATATGGTAGAACTGGCAAAGAAATGTTGATGTCGTTATTACTATTATTATTGTTGTTGTTGTTATTGTTATTATTATTAACATCATCATCATCATTATTATTATAATAATTCATATTTTAACCACATCATCTCGAGAACTGCTTGCTTTCTTTTTCTAAGTAACGGGAGAACAATAGAAAATCATTCTTGAGATCCACAATAACAGGATGAGAACGGGGATGCCAAGAGTTGCACACTTGTGTACCAATCCTTATAAGCGTAAGTCATGCAATAGCATCTTTGCTATTGGAAGTCAGTTCCCCGAACTATTATCCTGCCTTATTGTTCTTCAGCAGAAAATTTCAGAACAACTCCCCGACCTCTTTGACAATTTCTTGGTATTTGTTGTCTTGCCTACTCAATAGACTACAGGAAATCGTCCTTTGCACGCTATGATAGATGCAATGCACGATAACGCAAATTAAATTAATGTTTTAATGTTTAAATTGTAAATTGTGAATAAAGGTAATGTGGATGCGGTTGAATTGCGTGGAAATAATTTTTGAAAATAAAATTCCATAAAAAGTAATCTTTGATTGATATAAATTTTCAGTGCTTTGCGTCCAAAATGTCTTTGTTGTATTCTGATAGAAGATTCGCTTCAACATAATATTACATCTTTCGTATTTGATTTTTTTACTATATCTATTGAATAATTGTTGGTCATTTCAGGCAGCTGAACAAAGCAAACTCAACCGCGAATCTGAGTCTATGACACAATATAGCTCCACTTAACAATGTGGAACTCCACATTGCAAATGATCAAGAAGCAAAGCCGCATATTTTGCTTTACCAGCAGTCATTGAGTCATGTGAACACTTTGCTCTTACTGGTCATATTTTGAGCAGCAAATCATACCTTTCTATCTCCATACAACATAAACAGACTCGTTGCCCTTAGCAACCGGCGAAATATGGACTAATGTGCATAAAAAAAACTTTATAAATCACCTTGATTGAATAACATTTATTTTTAGGCAAAAAAGAAGTATATTGGGAAATTAATTGCAAATAAGAAGGTGGGATTAAAACATTTAAACGCGCTGTTAATCGCAGTCAAAGATTTTAATCGATCTGCTGAATCGATCTCATTCTGAATTCATACCAAGCTATATTTACAAAAATATGCTATAAATTTGTGCCTTTGATTTGAATTACACAATAGGAATTGCTAATTGGGATTTTGTCTAAATTTTAAAGACCAACAGAGGCTTATTTTATTACGACAACTAATTGAAATAAGACAACACAACTACAACTAACTCAAACGAAAATCATACGGGAATTACTCGAGAGATACAGTAGTTGTAGGACAGCGAAAGCTCTGTTTATATGAAACCAGTACTGCAATAGTACTTCACAACAAGATTCATTTTTGTAATAAAAGTCTAATAAGTCTAATAAGTATAACCTGGGCAAAGACGACTAAATAAGTAACCAAAAAATTACTGCATATGGTTATGTATTCGATACTAAACATACTGTTATGGTTACCTTAAAATAAACATGTCGCAATTCAAAATAAAAGAACAAATTTTTGATGTTACAGAACCGCAATGAATGTTCAACTACATTTTATAAATGGACAATTTTATCATGCTTGGCGACCGAGGGCCCATTCATTTTGAACACTGTAGTTGATATTTATCACATTTAACATGCGCATCATATCGCCAGTTACTTGTGCTTAAACTGATTTTTTTTACTTAATACAATAATAATAATTTATTCATCAGACGATGTGAATGGAATCAAAATGCGTTTGATGTGTTTTTTTTTCAACTATGGCGTTACTTCTTATCCAGGAAATAATATTATTATATGGCCGCGTTATTATATTTAGATAGATTTTGGGATGATGATTGTTGATAATTTATTTAATCGGTCGAAGGGCTAATAGCCACTAATGCGACCAGCCTCAGCAAAATTGATACAACCAGTCAACACCGAGCGAGGAAAAGCAGGCTACAGATCAGTCGGTAATTGTTAATAATTTTTGAAAAATCAATCTCGAGGATTAATGCTCTGAAACGAGAGAAAGTGCCAGCAGACACCACCTTGTCTGGTAGGGAATTCCAGACGGCAACAACTCTGTTCAAAATAAATTTAGCAGTATTAGCCGAGCACTTCCGAGCTCGTAACTTAGAGCGGTAACTTGTCCCCGTGTTCGATTATAGTCTGCGAATTGAACAAAATTTAAAAGATCACTTCTCACGAGACCATTCAGTAATTTAAACAAAAAACATAAATCAGTAATTAAACGTCTATGTTCGAGGGTTTTCTGAATCATTTAGATATCACTAATTGTGAAAGGGGGGCCCAGAAAAAGTCTCGAACCAACATTTTTTTTCTCGGCAGCCCGGATCACAACCCACAAAATCATATGGCGAAGTATATTTTGCTTAACTGCTCAATTATGTGCACGCTGTATGTAGTAGTAGTAGTCTTCCTTAGAAAGAAAAGAGTGTCATTAGGCCTAGCTTGCTTATGTGCATAATCGCTAGTATTTATTTCACCCAATCACGCAACAATTGTATTTTAACCGTGATCAGTTGAAATACAAATTAAAATCCGTCCTTTGTGCAACCATTTATTCTTCTGGTTAAAGAAATCGTTGATGTCCAGGGTTGCCAGTGAGTGGTTTTTGAGCCAGGCCATCTTGGCTTTTTTTTTTTTACAAAAATTGGGCCAAATCTGGGTGTCTAGGTATGTAGTTTGGAAATCTGGGTGCCGCGCCGGAGTAGCCAGGACCAGCCGAGGCACCCCTGGTTTACATGAACATCCTCCACTGGAGAACCTAAACAAACTGGAAATTGATGACAAGCTTAAAAGATGGCTTCCAAAGAAAGCCATTATTTGACGCGATCGTGGGCCCAGAACACGAGTCAACTTATTATTCCCTAAAAGCACAGGCACTGGTGTTTTGCTTGAAAACAATGACTAAAATTGTCCGGAAATTTATATTTTTAGGATTGTTTTATAAAAAATATTCGAAATATACAAATAATCATTTGATGACAACGATTGTGGATTTTATTTCAGGACGAAAGAGTTGTGCCGTTTGTTCAACAGGTGTCGCTTGAAATTTACAATTTTATGACGGCACCCCGTCATAACAGCCCGGCGTCAAAATAGCCCAAGACAAAAAGCCCCGTCAAAACGGCCCCGTCAAAATAGCGGTAGAATTGTTTATTTATTTATTTATTTGATTATAGTCCGTTGCATAACTGAGATGATTTGGACTTGCGGTAGAATTGGTTTTTTGTGGGTTTGTTACATGTCCACATGACGTGATGATAAGGTGAGGATAATTTATATTAAATACCAACTTGAAAAGTCCATGTAAAGTGAGGAAGTAGCCGGAATCCTAATATAATAGTTTAGAAGATAAATCTTCAAACCACTAATTTCGAATTAAATTTCAAACCAGTAATCGGTTCATGTATTCAAGTCACAAAATGTTTTTAAATACATTGACGGAGCTGTTTTGACGGGATTTTTTTCGTCCTGGGCTATTTTGACACCGGTCTGTAATGACGGGGCTGT
>JAJTWR010000481.1:2172500-2245000 GCA_021613335.1 Whitmania pigra
TTGCTGGAATTTCAATATTTTGGTGTATGTTCGTAAGCCCATTCAGTCGGCATCGTAGGTCGAATATAAGTTTTTAACCTTTTGAGAGTCAAAATACTTCTTTCATGCTTACCTGTTGTGGATGGTCGGATAGCCGAAATGAATAGAATCATTCTAACATTTGGGTATAAATCATTGTTTGCCTAATGTAGATAATCTACAAAATTTGAAATTGTTAGTCCCGGTTGTATTGCAAGATCGCCTCGGACCAACCCAGGTACAACTTGATTCACGAAATTACCTTTACGTCAACATCCTCCGCTGAAGGACCTAAATAAAACTTGGAAAGATAACTAGCTAACAAAGTAGCTAGTAAAAAATCGATCTAACATACTATTGCAAAGAAATAACAATTCCAAAACAAGGGTAGGTTTATTGTTTCCAAAAACCATACGTTTTGCTTGTGTTGGGCTTAGAAACGACACCTAAAGCTATCTCCCTAAAAACAAAAATTTTAAATTGAATATTTTCATAAATTAAAGTCCTAACAGTTTCAAATTTTCAATAAATGATATAATTTGCTGATGAAATTTGAGAACGAAAAAGTTGTACCGCTTGCTCGCTAGGTGTCGCTTTAAATTTACTTTCTTAAGATACCATTTCATCTTTAATTATTCAACATATATTACGAAAATTGACCTTACGTTAACCTTGTGATGAAACCTGGCATTCGCGTAAACAATACTTGCAAAATATTGAGAATGACAATTTTTAATATTTTAAATATTTATTTAATTTAATTATCAGTTCTAAACCAATTTAAAAAAAAAAATGTTCTAAAACAATAAAGCAACAAGAATAAAAATACCACGGCAACAACAACAAAAAGACAGTACGGTTATCGCCGGTTCACCGACGATCCATCCTTCCCAAAAAACACACGCACAGGAGTTTGATTTCGAAACAATTGCAGAACTTTTTTAAACCCCAAAGGGTCGAAAAAATAAACAAATCGACATCTTCATGTGACTCTAAAGAAACAAAACAATCATTCATCGGCTCATTCCCCCCCGACAATCACAGGCACTGGTGTTTTGCTTCGAAACAATGACTAAAGTTGTCCTCTTAAAAAAAATAGAATTCAATTAAATACTTTTATTAAATAAATTGATAATAATTACAAATTATCATTAAATGACAATTGTAGATTTTATTTCAGGACGAAAGAGTTGTGCCATTTGCTCGCTGGGTGTCGCTTGAAATTTACAATTAATCGAAAACACTAATCGAAATTCACATTTTTAAGAACCATTTTAATTTATAATATTCAAAATATATTGTGAAAATTAACTTTATGTTAATCTTTTTGTTTTCAAATTTTAGAAAATTTTAATACGGTAAACTATTTAATAATGGTATTGCTCAAATTTGTTATAAAAATTGGCATTCGTTCAAACAATATTTGCAAATTATTGAGAATGACAATTATTAATATTTTAAATGTTTATTTAATTTAAATTTCAGTTCTAAACCAAAGAAAATAAAGCAACAAGAATAAAAATACCACTTTTTTTTACATTTACATTTATTTATCCAATATTTTACGTGCTCGATGTAATCCCGAAGGGATGTAAAGGCACGGCAAACAAGAGCTCACAAATATGCAGTCTATGAAATAAAAATATAATAAGATAAGAATGGTATAAAAGTGAGTGAACAGAATGGAATAAAATAAAATAATAGAGACAGGGACAAAAACAAACTATAGGTTAAAGAATTATTGATATGAAGTCATCGAACTTCTCTGATGTGATACTTAAAATCTTGAAATCATAAAAGCAGAACATGTTGGAGATGAGAAATTCTTAACATGCGGTCAACAGGGTAACTCCAACTACATAACAACGATAATAACAACAATAACTATTCAACATCAATAACAACTAAGCAACTGGAATAAAAATTCCGCAACAACAATAGAAACTCGATAGCAACAACAACAATGCCACAACAAAAATAAAAATTTCAAATCAACAACGGCAACAACTCCAAATCATCCCATTTACAATCAGGAACCTCATTAACCCCAGGAACCCCAGTGGGTCGAACGTGGGTGGAAATATAATCCACAGTTAAGATCTCCGACTCAGCAAAAACAAGATTCAGTTTCTCCTGTTCTAATAAATACACGGTGAGCTAATTGCGAATTTTATTTATTTGATTATAGTCCGTTGCATGACTGAGATGATTTGCTATTTGCAAATTTGGTTTTTTTTTCATTAACGTCCGTTGCATAGCCAGATGATTAGGACGGCGCAGCCGCAGCGGGGTTTGAATCCGCGCTGCCATCGTGAGATGTCTTAGCAGTTAGGCCATGCGGGCGCACATTTGCGAATTTAATACGCGATCCGATTTATCCAACCCAAAATGTACAGGCACTAGTATTTTGCTTGGAAACAATGATTAAAGTGCTTCGCTAAAAAGTGAACAAATTCAATGAAATACTGTCATCGAGTAAAGTGCTTACAATTACAAATTATCATTGAATGACATCGATTGTTGATTTAATTTGAGAACGAAAGAATTAAAACCTGCATTTCCAGAACTCATTTGAGGAAATTCCTAAAGTTTCAAATTATCATTAAATGATGTAAATTGTTGGTGCAATTTCAGAATGAAAAGGTTGTGCCGCTAGGTGTCGCTAGAGATTCACATTTTAAAATATTAAACATATATTATGAAAATAGACATTACGTTAATCTTGCTATGAAACCTGGCATTAGCGCAGGGGATCTCAACCTGGGGGGTCCAGGGGAGCCGTGGAGTATTTTTCAAAAATTTTAAAATTCTTTTACCTAACTTTTTAAAAAATCCGAAAATAATATTTATGGACAAGTAACGAGCATGGAGCAGAGTTTATGATAAAGTACAGGAAAGTGTCAATTTTAGCAAAATTTTAATTAAAAAAACATTTACAAACGTGAAAAATTATTTAAATCTAAATGGATTGAAAGAGGTGATGTCAACAACAGTAAAGGTGTTGAATTACATCCGTGCAAGAGCATCAAACCACAGACTATTCAAAGAACTCTGCAAGGAAGTTGGTGCTCCTTTTGAAGTCTTGCTCTCTCATACTGACGTCAGGTGGATGCCAGAGAGCAGATTTTCAGCCTTCTAATGGAACTGCAGATTGAGATGTCCATGTTTTTACAAGAGGAACAGAGTGACCTTGAAAGTATATTTTGTCTGCCAGAATTCAGCATATCACTGGCGCATTTGGTTGACGTTTTCACCCATTTAAATGAGCGTAACATCAAGATTCAGAGTCCTAACATGACTGTTATTGATGCTCATGAGAAACTAGCCTTATTTCTGGAAAAGCCCTGTGGATCAGAAGAATGGAGAATAACAACTTTGCCAATTTTCCAAGATTAGAAGAGTCTCTGCAACCCAATCTGGGTGCAGCTGGAACAATACCAGCTTCTCATAAAGGCGACATTTTGGCCTACCTAGGAACTCTGATGGCATCATTACTACTGGACTACTTTATTACGAAAGAGTTGCAGCCCAATGATGCCTGGATCCGGAATCTATTTTTGGTCCATTTGGAAAGCGTGGAGCCGTGACACAAAAAGGTTGGGAACCCCTGCCTCAGCGTAAACAATACTTGCAAAATATTGAGAATGGCAATTTTTAATATTTGTTTAATTTAAATTTCAGTTTAAACCAATGAAAATAAATCAACAAGAATAAAAATATCACAGCAATAAAAACTCCACAACAACATAGACAACAGCAATAACAACAAGAACAACTCTAAAGCGTCCACGACCAAACACAATGAAGATGAACCCAACAAGAAAACAATAACAGTACTGTTATCCAAAACACAAGTCAATGCATCTTTCATAAAATCATTGGTGACTGGCTTCGAAACAATACTTAAAGTATTTTTAACTCATTAAACCCCAAAGGGCCCAAAAACAAGCATTTGACTATCAGGTAGAAGGAGATCATAAGCGATCTTGAAGAGTCGCTTTATCCTCTTCAAAAATCATAGGTACTGGTGTTTTGCTTCGAAGCAATGGCTAAAGTTTTCCGCTTAAGTACGTAAAATTCAATTAAATAATTTTATCGAGTAAAGTGTTAGTAATTATAAATTATCATTAAATGACATCGATTGTTGATTTAATTTGAGAACGACAGAATTGAGTCGTTTGCTCATCAGGTGGCGCTGTAAATTCACAATTTTAGGATTGTTTTTGTATTAAATATTCGAAATATAATATAAAATTTGACTTTATGTTATTCTTATTGTTTTAATAATGCGGACAAGTATTTAGAAACATTTTTGTTTAAATTTGTGATGAAACCTGGTATTCGCATAAACTGTTAAACCAATGAAAATTAACAATTTGATATATTAAATGATAGTTTTAAATTTATTACAATAAAACAAATACAATAAAGTCTCCACAACAACAGAAACAACAACTCCATGGCATCCCGGACCAAATACAATCATGAACCACAACAAACCCTCACAGGCTAAAAAAGAAAATGGTCGCGAAGAATAGCAGAAGACTTTATCGGTTTCAGCTGTTTATTTTATTTGATTATAGTCCTTTGCATAACAGAGATGATTCGGTTTCAGCTGGTTACACAAGCCTATTTAACTTCCCAAAAAAGCATAGGCACTGGTGTTTTGCGTCAAAACAATGGCTAACGTTCTGCGCTTGAAAACATTAAATTCAATTAAATAGTTTCATCGAATAAAGTGAAAATAACTAAAAATTATCATTAAATGACATCTATTGTTGATTTTTAATTTGAGAACACGAGTCAACGCAACGGAGTAGCCAGAATAAGCCGAGGCACCCCTGGCTTACATCAACATCCTCCGCTGGAGAACCTGGAAAAACTGGAAATTGATGACAAGCTTAAAAGATGGCTTCCAAAAAAAGCAAATTTAAAATTTTTGCAGTCACTGGCCCAGAACACGAGTCAACTTATTCTTCACTAAAACCAAAGGCACTGGTGTTTTGCTTGAAAACAATGGCTAAAGTTGTCTGCTTAAAAAAAATAAAATGCAATTAAGTAATTTCATCGAATAAAGTGATAATAATTACAAATTATCATTAGATGACATTTATTGTTGATTTTTAATTTGAGAACTAATGGAACTGCAGATTGAGGTGTTGAGGGAGTTTCTGGTCAAGAGTTTGGCTGACTTTTCGTGCTCCATGATGATGCCATACCCAGTTCTAGCCAAAAGAACCATGACATCCATCATTCCTTTTGTGACAAACGACCTCTGAGAAGCTGGATTTTCAACCCTGCTGACAATCAAAACAAAATCGCGAAACAAACTTGATGCAAAGGATGACATGAGAGTGGTCAAAATCAAAGCCCAGATTTCATCTACTTGTAAACAAGAAGCAGGAGCAACATTCACATTAAAAATTTGCTTTTAAAATACATTGTATGGTTCTTTTTTGACAGTAAATTATTGTTCTTTGCTTTTATTCTTGAAAAAAATTGATAGGGAGGCCGTGGACCACATTTTGTCCTCTAAGGGAGCCGTGGGCTCAAAAAGGTTGGGAACCCCTGCATCAGCGTAAACAATACTTGCAAAATATTGAGAATGGCGATTTTTAGTATTTATTTATTTTTTTATTTATTTTATTAAGTGGGTAGAGGACCGAAGCCTCTTACCTGCCCACTATCAAACAGCAAAACATTGAAAAAAGAAACGAGAGGTTCAATCAGTAATAGACGAGAAAAGGAGACAAGTCATATTCATTGAGAAGGGAGGTGAAGCAACTATAGGTGCTAGCTGAGACTAAGCTATTAGGTAGTTTATTCCAAATGTTAATAATTCGATTTGTGAAAAAATATTTGGTGTTGTCTACCGCGCAAAAATATGACCTTGGTTTACTCTAGTTGATGAGTAGCTTGCAAAATGAATATGGTTTTTAAGGTGAGTTGATGTTAAATTATTGATGATCCTGTATAATAAGCAGAGGTCAGCTATTAAACGGCGATGTTCAAGCGATTTAAGTTGTAGAGCCTTGAGCCGGTCATGGTACTTTAGCTGTCCAACAGCAGGGATGGCCTTGGTAAATTTCTTTTGGATGTTTTCAATGTTCTCCTTCAGGTATTTATGGTGAGGGTTCCAGACCTAACTGCTGTACTCTAGGATTGGTCTGACATATACGCAGAAAGCTTTGGTGAGAAGATTCTTGTCCCTGAATGTGAATGATTTGAGAATCAGTCTTGAACAGACTGCAACTTTGTGTGTGATGTTGTCAATGTGAAGCCGGAATTTTAAGTCTGAGTCTATGATGACACCAAGATCTCTGGTTTGATCAACAGTGGTGGGCAGGATATCATCAGGAATACATGTAGTATTGTTGTGGGCAGGGTCCATTCCTGGGACTGGTTTTAATTGAGCAATTAAAGCATTTTTCCTTGGCTAGGTTTAGCTGCCATTTCCTGCTCCATTTAGTGAGCGAATCGATGCCTCTCTGAAGATCAGAACCGTCCATTGACAGAGATTTGTAAAGTTTAATATCATCGGCAAATAGTTTGATTGTGATATCCTTAGGTAGGGAGTCGACTAAGTCATTGATGTAGATTAGAAACAAAGTAGGGCCCAAAACACTTCCCTGAGGCACACCACTAGTTACGTCAATCGAACCGGATTTTGAGCCATTTAACCATTGAATTTGAAGTCATACTTCCATCATGTTTTGTTATTTCTCCAATCGATGAGTGACAAAAAAGCTTGTTATTAACATATCTGTAGAAGCTGCCTAAATTATTCTTGCTAATGAGATGCTTTTCCTTCTTGGCCCGATAAGCCGCAAGTTGATTACTGCATTTTTCTGAAAACTTAGTATATTTGGTTTTTCTTTGAAGATCAGAATAGATTTCCACTCGCGCCAGTATTTGAGTTTGATTTTGTAAAGCTTTTTCTGAAGTAAGGTTTCATATGGAAGTTTTCAGAGCCCTTGAAGACAAAGAGAACATGCAATTTGATGCCCTTTTTCAGACATAGGAGGAAATTTGTTCAACACTCTTCAACTGATAAGCATCTCTGAAAAGTCTGATTCCAATCGATCGCGAATATGAAGTTGTTCAAGCTAATGTAATCCGCCCTATTAAAGTCATAGTAGCCATACGATGATGTATTCGTATGTGGAGTTATACCATTCAGGCGGAAAGTGATGATGTTGTGGTCTGACGAGACAAGTGGCAAGTTACCTCGATCGTTGAAATCTGTAGTGGGTCATTAGACAAGATCAGGTCGAGAATGTTGTTATTTCGTGTTGGAGAGTTGACAAATTGGTGAAGGCCGAGGTCGTTGAAAAACTCCAAAAATATCCTGTAGATTGAGTTATTAGGAGCCGATGTAAATTCCCAGTTGAGCTCAGGAAGGTTAAAGTCTCCCATAAGACAAAGCTTGTGATCACCTAAACAGAGATGCCTCAAGCATTTAATGCTGTCTGTAGCATATTGTTCAGCAGCCAGACCGAATCCTCCACTCCGATAGTAACCAATAAAGCGGTGGTTTTGAGAGCCAATTCTTGAGTCTACACAAACAATTTCAATGTGGGAATAATCCGGAGGTACTTGAACCTGATGATACGTAATGTTTTTGATGATCAAAGCAACTCCTCCTCCTCTTGAACGTCTATCCCATCGGACAGCGGTGAAACCATTAGGCAGAAAAAGGCTGCTTGGCATGTCATTTGAGAGCCATGTTTCAGTCAGACAAAAGATGTTTGGATTGAAATTGTGGAGAAATAAATGGATCTCAGTAAGCTTATTATTAATGCTTCTAATATTAGTAAGAGCAAGTTTGAGAATCTGGTCACTAAAATTCCTTTGAACCGAAAGGGATGAATGATTCTTTATATTATTCTCAGAGACTGAAGGAACACTCGGGTCCAGAAAATTAAACTTTAGATAGTAAATAAAACTTGGATAACTAAGAGACTTCTGGTGAAATGAAACTGGGACATCAAGTCTTCTGGAGGTCCCTATCCTACTGTTTATCATTTCTTCAGGGGTGGAATTGCCTGGGAAAGGGAGGATTTTCCTGACCTTCTGTGCTTTTCTTCATTCTTTCACGTCTTTGGCATCTCTTGTTGTACTCAATCTCTGCCTCTCTTTTTGTTAGGTCCCGGTTAAAGACAGTGACGCCGAAAAGGGGGGCAGGTGGGGTCACTGCCAGGGGGCCCCCATCTGTAAGGGGCTCCGGTCGGTCCGATCATGTCAATTTTTGCACGTCTCTTCGTTTACCGTAGGAGACAGAATATAATGTCTTAATATCCCCACAGTTTTACATACTGTCAAATACTTTTATATACCGCCGAACGAACAGTCCATTTCAAGTAGGCTGTATAAACTCTGTATTCTGATGTGAGACGTTAGGCTAACGTGGTGTAGGACGCCCACACCATTTTAGGTGAAACTGACCATTACAGATCCTTTGATTTGTGTTGTTCCCTAGCAGGAAAGGTTTGATTTACCGTCACTTCTATTTCTGTGGAGTTATACACTAGATCAGGGGTGCACAACCTTTTTCAGCCTGAGGGCCAAAATTACTTAGTGCCTGGGCGCCAGGGGCCGCATCAGCGTGCACATAGATCACACAATAAAACAACTCAAAGAATGCAAATTTTTAATGAATGTCATAAAAAAAATAACGTTATTTAAACATGTATGAATAACTAAATGTAAAAAAACTCAAAGAATGCAAGTTTTTAATAAATGTCATAACAAAAAAAAAATAACGTTATTTAAAAATGTATGAATAACTAAATGTTAGTATTTTAATGAGAAGGTTGAGCCTGAATGGTTGCAACAACATTGTCAATATTGGGTTCGAGTTCTGTTGTTGCAAGCCTCAAAATCGAACAAAGATTATCATCAGTCAAAGATAATCTCAGTTTATTTTTATTTGTGTTCATGACTGAAAACGTTTGTTCACACACGTATGTGCTGCCAAATTCAGACAAGATTCGGCAAGCCAAATCTTTGACCGCTCCATATTTAACTGAACTTAGACTTCCATAAAAAGTTAAAATGGAGTTATGCTGAAACGCAGACTTTAATTCTGGTGAACATTGAAGATCAATGACTTCTAACTGACATTGCTCAGGTACGGATTCTACAGCACAAGAGAAAGGGTCACAGATGAAGTTGAATAAATCCTTATGCTCCCTGAATGCATCAAAACGTTCATTAAATTCCTTTAGTAACGCTTCACAACTGTCGTGGTATTTATTGAAAAGCTGAACAAATAGGATGTGCGAACAGTACTATTAAAAAGAGATGGGCGGGTGCATCGATTTAAAATTCTGTTAGGGCCGCAAATAGCCAAAATGGACTAGTTGTCTGGGGGCCACATCAAACGGCCGCGGGTTGTGCACCTCTGCACTAGATTACTGCTAAAGTTGATTTTTGGTCTAAAGGATGTAAAAATCTTACATATTTAATTTGTCAAACTATCACGATATTGAAACAGCATATTCGTTGCTACAATAAATAAAAACAGATATGTTATTGTGTCATCTAATAATGGCGTCGTAACTAGGAAAAACGCAGGATAATACTGAAACGCCCACTTCGAGTTAACCATTTTATAACGCCTTCTTGCAATTTATATAATCGCATTGGACGTCATATCTGGATTTACAAACCTAACCGTTCATGAAATTTTCCCATATAACTGATGCAGTCCAAAAGTCGGCGCGTGTTGAGCGAAGGGTTATTGTTGTTGCTCTACACGACAGGGCTGTGCCCGTAGAAGTTGATGCATCACTTACTCTAGAAGGGAAATTGGTGGGAATTCCATGGATACAGTCGGCCTCTTAGAAATTCAGTCTATATGCTGTTGAATAAGTCTGTCGCCATTCGACTTGCTGAACACACTTTGAAAACCGATGCACTGTTTCCAAACGTTGTCATTATGATACGTATCTTCCGCACGCTTCCGGTTACCGTTGCTCAAGCAGAACGATCTTTCATCACATTGGCCCGAGTTAAAAATATTTTGAGATCGACAATGTGTCAAGAACGCCTGACCAGCCTTGGAATGCTGGCAGTGGAAGGTCGACTTGCAAGAACGATTGATTACAACAGTATAATTGAACTGTCTGCACGCAGAAAAGCCCGCAAAGTTTTGTTGTAGCCATCTCTCTTGCATGTCGTAAAAGTCGGTTCCACATAATTACATCGTTTTTAAGAACTTGCGTAGCTTAATCTCCGTCGAAACACCAGTTTGCCTAGTGCACACAAATCTGTACACGTAGCATGTGGCTGGTTATCTTTGACTAAGGCTGTGTGGTGTAACGGTCGTTGCAGGTAAGGACACAATTATGATGAAATGAAAAACTCACAAAAAATAGGATCACCGATGATTAGAGTTGGCTAATTTAAAGCGCCTCGCTGCGTGTTTGACCACCAAAAATTACTACTTTCATTTTAATTAACTGTAAAACAAATAAATTCAAATTAGATGACGAACAGCGTTTACCTTTGCAAAAGTCATTTCTATATTTTAATTTAGCACCATGTATGCACAAATGTTGAACCTTGATTGTAACATTTACCTCAATTTACAGGTTTTATTATAGCAAAATTTCTAAATACGGTCAATTCCGGATATAGTCACGTCCAAAACTGTAGGCTGTTGACTTGACTATAACCGAATATTTACTATAATCGAAAATAGTAAGCTACATATGGTTTACACGGTGCAAGAGATCAGCTTGACTGTAACCGACTCAACTATATCCGGAATTGACTGTATTTTGACGAGGGGCCCGCCATGATGTCCTGCCCTGGGGCCCTTGCTGGCTCTCGGCGCTCCTGGTTAAAGAAAGTTAGTTTTGTTGTGGGATCTGATGAGGTCCGAAGCAGAACTGAAAAAAAGGAAAGCTTCTCGAAACCGTGTTTACCTCTCGTTATCGCTCGTATTGTAATGGTATTGTAATATTAAAACATTTTTAATATTTGTTTAATTTAAATTTTAGTTTAAACCAATGAAAATAAATCAACAAGAATAAAAATATCACAGCAATAAGAACTCCACAACAGCAATAACAACAAGAACAACTCCAAAGCGTCCACGACCAAACACAATCAAGAACTTTAATGAACCCCAGAAGGTCCAAAAAAAAGATAGTACAGTTATCAAAATCACAAGTCAATTCATCCTTCATAAAATCACTGGCGCCTGGCTTCGAAACAATACTCAAAGTATATTAAATTAAAATTAAACCCCAAAGGGCACAAAAATAAGCATTTGAAAACGAATTGTCAAGATCTCAAAAACAATCTTCAAGAGTTGCTTTATCCTCTTCAAAAACCACAGGCACTGGTGTTTTGAAGCAAAACAATGACTAACGTTTTCCGCTTAAAAAAAAATTCAATTAAATGTATTCATCGGGTAAAGTGCTAATAATTACAAATTATCATTAAATGACATCGATTGTTGATTTAATTTCAGAACGAAAGAATTAAGCTGTTTGCTCACCACTTGTCGCTGTAAATTCACAATTTTAAGATAGTAATTTATTTAAATATTCGAAATATAATATGAAATTTGACTTTATGCTATTCTTGTTGTTTTTATATTTAAAAAATTTTAATGCCGAGAATAATATTTTAGTAATAATTTTATTTGATTTTGTGATGAAACCTGGCTTTCACATAAACCACCAAAATCAATGAAAATTAACAATTTAATATATTAATTGTTAGTTTTAAATATATTGCAATAAAACAAATACAATAAAGTCTCCACAACTCCAAAGCATCCCGGACCAAATACAATCATAAACCACAACAAACCCTTTCAGGGGCAAAAAAGAAAATAGAAGAGCAGAAGAGGACATCATTGGTTTCAGTTCGTTACACAAGCCTATTTAACTTCCCAAAAAAACATAGGCACTGGTGTTTTGCTTCAAAACAATGGCTAACGTTCTCCGCTTGAAAAAATTAAATTCAATTAAATAGTTTCATCGAATAAAGTGATAATAACTAAAAATTATCATTAAATGACATCTATTGTTGATTTTTAATTTGAGAAAAACTGAATTGAGTCGTTTGCTCACCAGAAGTGTCGCTGTAAATTCCCATTTTTAGGATAGCATTTTATTTAAATATTCGAAATATAATATGATATTTGACTTAAGTTATTCTTGCCGCTTTGAAATTTTAAAAAATTTTAATGCGGAGAAGCAATTAATAATAATTTTTTTTTTTTTGAATTTGTGATGAAACCTGGCATTCGCCTAAACTGTCAAAACCAATAAAAATTAACAATATGTGCATAATATTTAGCATTATTTATTTAGCAAAGTTGCTCCAGCGCGGAACTTATGAAATGCCTCACGTACTTTATTATACGAGTCATAAGGTGTTGCGCAATAGTCAAATTAAACCCTAAAGGGCCCAAATAATAAGCAATTAGTCCAAATCATCTCAGTTATGCAACGGACTATAATCAAATAAATAAATAATAAATAAATAAGCAATTAGCTTTCAAAGACCCCTTTATCAATATCGGTAGTTAGGTATTTTATTTAAAGTCAATTCTATAACGAGATGAGTTAGACTGGTAAATGAAAATTATATGAAAGAAATAATTATATATAATAATAATGTTTAAGCTATATTAGGTTTCTGCGATTTTTGATTGTCCATTTGTATATAATGTCCAAACTTCCGGGGTCGTTGAGCATCTGTTTCATTGTTGTCGTTCCTCTTTCTGCTGTTAGAGTTCTCCTTAGTTTTGCGTGATGTGGACATTCTAAAAGAAAATGTGTTATAGTCTCTGCCTTTTGAGGGCATGTGTTGCATTTTCCGCTGTCGTGTCTTCTTAGTTTATGTAGATAATTGTTTAGGGCGCATTTCCCAAGCCTGAATCGGGAGATCAAGATCTCTTTCTCGATAGCCATTGGAATCTGCATCGTTTTTCTACTTAATCCACTATTTCATGGTAGGGTCTACTTTCAAGGTTCTCATTCCATCTGTGCTGCCATTCGTTGATGGTGTTCTGATTTACAATTCTTTTAATATCCATAGTAGATGTCGCTATGATGTGTTCGATTTGTTCTTTAATGGTGGCTGCTTTTGCTAATTTGTCCGCCTTTTCATTGCCTGGAATTCCTACGTGTGCAGGAACCCAGACTAGTGTAACGTCTCTTCCTGCCTCTTGTATATCCGAAATTAGCGACAGAATTCTATGAACGACATTGTCGGTGTAGGCATTGTTTCTGTCCTCTAGACTTCCAATTGAGCTTAGCGAATCACTCAGAATAAAAATCTTGAGTTTCGAAAACTGTTGCCTGAGAAATTGGAGACATAAATCTATTGCAGCCATTTCGGTCGAGCATATGCTACTACGAGATGATGTTCGGATGCTTATTTCCTTTTTGTTTTTTGGAATGTATATACCTATTCCCGCCCAATCTTCAATTTTTGATGCATCTGCGTAGCAGAGAAGATTTTCATGAAGATCTTCAATCGTTTCTTTGGCTATTAGCATCCTAAGTGGGTTATCGGCTGGGGTTGTGAGGTTGGTTTTATAAATCTTGGAACATTTAAGTATCCACGGGGGTCTTTTGGAATTGGAGGATTTTCTTGTTGTGATGCATCTAATCAAGTTGGGTGGAATTTGTTTTTCTACGATTTCGTGTGGAGCTGAGTTTCCTTTGATTTGGCTTAGTCTAATTTGAGTTTTGGTTCTTTTTCTGTTTTCTGGAAAATAGTATTCTTTTGTGGGGTTGGTAGGTATGGCTATTGATTTGGTGGCATGATTGATAATGAATTGCTTTCTTCTAAGGTCAAGAGGGAGTTCTCCACAATCTATTTGTAGGCTTGAGACGCTAGTGCCTTTCATGCTTCCACAGCATATTGCTAGCGCTTGTGATTGTATGCCATCATAGATTTTCTTTATCGTTTTTTCCGCTAGGTCAAACGCTTCGCAACCGTAATCCAATATCGATCTTATAATGGCTCTATAGACTTGTAGAAGACTGGTTTTACTGGCTCCCCAGGTGTTACCTGATATAGCTCTCATGGCATTTAAACGTTTTTGACATCGTCGCTGAACTGATGTGGCATGAGCTTTCCAACTAAGTCGGTCATCTAGGATTACTCCAAGAAAAGTTGCCGCTGAGGTCCTAGGTAAGGGTAGACCCATTATATAAATGTCGTATATGTCATTTTTTCGATTATAGGTATTCCTGGTGAAAAGGACAGTTTGGGATTTTGTTGTAGATATCTTAAAACCGTGGTTAGTAAGAAATTTGGTAGTAGTGTCAAGTTGTCTTTGCATTCGCTGGGTCATAATCTCAAGATTCCGACCAGATGTCCATTGAGCAATGTCATCATCATACATAGACATTTTGACTCCCTTGCATGGCTCTGGAATACTATTAAGCATTATGATAAAGAGAAGCGGACTTAGAACACTTCCTTGAGGGGTTCCATTTTCTAGTTTATGAGGTTTGGAGATCGAGTTTCCCACCCTGACTTCAATGAATCTTTCTTTCAAGAAATCTTCTATCCATCTAACCATTTGTCTAGAGACTCTGAGTTTTTTGAGTTGTAAAACTATACCGTCTCGCCAAACCATGTCAAAAGCCTTCTCTAGGTCGAGGAAGACCGCCATAGTCATTCTATGTTGATTGGAGAAGGAAGTAATATCATGTGCTAGTCTTACTATTTGGTCAGCGCAGCTTCTTCCTTTCCGGAAACCAGATTGGTTCGGGTTTAGCAAATTGTTTTCTTCAAGGTACCACCTCAGCCTGGAGCCAATTACTCTTTCAAGCAGTTTGCAAAGAGTGGATGTAAGTGATATTGGACGGTAAGATGCTGGTTGTGATGGAGGTTTGTTTTTCTTTGGGATGGGGATAACTGTTGCTTTTTTCCAGTAAGTTGGTAATCGACCTAAGATCCATGATTGGTTTAGGGTCCCTTCTAGGCTTAAGAGTGGGAGTTTGCGGATCATTTGGTAGTTAACGCCATCCGGACCTGGGGAGGAGTTTCCGCAATTTCTGAGGGCGTCTTGCACTTCGAAGAGTTATAGGGACAGAGAGGTCAGTGCGATCGTTGCATTCGTTGGGAAAGTTAGATGTAGCGTTTCTTTTGATGCTGGCGAACTCAGGGAGTAGATTAGAGTCACTACTGGCGTGTGCAAATGTTTTGGCAAGTGTTTCAGCTTTGCTTTTATTGTCTAGAGGGGTCCCATCAATTGATGCAATGGGAGGTATAGAGGACTTTTGGGAGTTTCCATTGATGCTTTTGATTGTTTTCCAAAGGGAACCGAGTTTGGTTGTTCGATTGAAAGTAGAACAGAAGAATTCCCAACATTGTCGTCTTGCGTTCTTAATAGTCCATTGTGCGCGTCCTTTTGCCCTTTTGTATTCTACCCATGCCTTCTCGGAGAAAGATCTGCGTATAAGGTTTTTTCTCTTATTTCTTTCTTTGACAGCATTTTTACAATCAATGTTCCAGTATGGTGCTGGTGGTTTCCTGGAGTTTGGGAAGGGATTTGGGGTGCTGGTTTTTATAGCTTCAAGGATGGTTTGGGTTACAAAAGTTGTGTTTTGATCAAGATCATTGGATGGTAGTTCCATAGAAAGATTCTTTGTGCATGAATTTTGATAGAGAGTCCAGTTTGTTTTTCTGAGATTAATGGTTAACGGTTTGCTAGGTTCGAGGAGGGCTGTGTCGCTGATTGAGATGCTTATGATGAAGTGATCACTCCCAAGATTTTCGTTAAGAACTTGCCAGGAGGCTTTTGTTGCAAGACACGGCGATGTGATCGAGACGTCAATAGAGGTTGTGGATCCCTTGGGCGTCATGTGCGTGCCTTCACCTGTGTTTAACGATACTAACCTGTAGTCATGCATCAATTCTTCAACGATTTTGCCTCTGGTATCAGTGTATTTAGCTCCGAATATAGGGGAGTATGCATTGATGTCTCCGCATATTATAGAATCTTGGTGGGCTATTACCTTTTGGATTTGTTCGTGTGAGAAGGTTTTGGTTGGGGGAATGTAACAGTTTACTATGTTAAGTGTGCCTGATTTAGTGCGAATTGAGGTAATGAGGCAGCTTGCTTCATCTGAAACGATGTGGCTTTTGAATGCGATTCCTTCCTTTATGCAGGTGAGAATGCCACCAAGGCGCTCTGTGTCGTTTCACAGACAGTTCTAACCTCTCTATATTATATCCTGGTATTTTAAAATTCGTTCTACTTTTAAGGAATGTTTCTTGTATGACGATTATGTCCGGAAATTTTTGTGCATTTATGAAGTTAATTAATTCACCTTTTTTATGCCTTATGCCCTGACAGTTCCATTGGATAATATTTATTCTATTATCCATGATGAGGCTTTAGTCGGTTGTGGAAACCATGACCGTGGCATCGGTCATGTTTCTTTGTGGGCTTTCTTCCTCATCGAGGCACTCTGATAAGGTTTTCCAGATGATATTGAACATCTCCCTTAACTGATTTTTGTCTCCTTGAAATTTTTCATTCATGATACGAGCTCATGAGAAACTAGCCTCATTTCTGGAAAAGCCCTGTGGATCAGAAGAGTGGAGAATAACAACTTTGCCAATTTTCCAAGATTAGAAGAGTTTCTGCAACCCAGTCTGGGTGCAGCTGGCACACTACCAGCTTCTCTTAAAGGCGACATTTTGGCTCACCTAGGAACTCTGATGGCATCTTTTCAGGACTACTTTATTACGAAAGAGTTGCAGCCCAATGATGCCTGGGTCCGGAATCTATTTTTGGTCCATTTGGAAAGCGTGGATTGACCAAAGATGATCTGAGGCACAAAGAGTTGCTAAAGAGGACGTTTCGGGTCAAGAACTTGGCTGACCTTTGGTGCTCCATGATGATACCATACCCAGTTCTAGCCAAAAGAGCCATGACATCCATCATTCCTCTTGTGACAACCTCCCTCTGTGAAGCTGGATTTCCATCCCTGCTGACAATAAAAACAAAATCGCGAAACAAACTTGATGCAAAGGATGACATGAGAGTGGTCAAAATCAAAGCCCAGATTTCATCTACTTGTGAACAAGAAGCAGGAGCAACATTCACATTAAAAATTAGCTTTCAAAATACGTTGTATGGTTCTATTTTGACAGTAAGTTATTGTTCATTGCATTTTTTCTTTAAAAAATTGATAGGGAGGCCGTGGACAACATTTTGTCCTTTAAGGGAGCCGTGGGCAAAAAAAGGTTGGGAACCCCTGCATTAGCGTAAACAATACTTGCAAAATATTGAGAATGGCAATTTTTAATATTTTTAATATTTGTTTAATTTTAATTTCAGTTTAAGCCAATGAAAATAAATCAACAAGAATAAAAATATCACAACAATAAGAATTCTACAACAACATAGACAACGGCAATAACAACAAGAAACTCCAAATCGTCCACGACCTAACACAATTAAGATGAACTCCAGAAGGTCCAAAAAAAAAACAATACTGTTATCCAAAGCACAAGTCAATTCATCCTTCATAAAATCATTGGTGACTGGCTTCGAAACAATACTTAAAGTATTTTTAACTCATTAAACCCCAAAGGGCCCAAAAATAAGCAATTCAGAATTAATTTTGAGACGACACCACAAGCTATCTTGAAGAGTCGCTTTATCCTCTTCAAAAATCATAGGCACTGGTGTTTTGTTTCGAAACAATGACTAAAGTTGTCAGCTTAAAAACATAAAATTTAATTAAATACTTTCATTGAGTAAAGTTTTAATAATTACAAATTATCGTTAAATGACATCGATTGTTGATTTAATTTGAGAACGAAAGAGTTGAGCTGTTTGCTCACCAGGTGCCGCTGGAAATTCACATTTTTAGGATTGTTTTTGTATTAAATATTTGGCACCCGGTCATAACAGCCCGGCTTCAAAATAGCCCAAGACAAAATAGCCCCATCAAAACGGCCCAGTCAGTATAGCCCGGCGACAAAATAGCACCGTCAAAACAGCCCCGTCAAAATAGCGGTAGAATTGGTTCTTTGTGGATTTATTACATGTCCACATGACGTGATTATAAGGTGAGGATACTTTATATTAAATACCAACTTGAAAAGTTCATGTAAAGTGAGGAAGTAGCCGTAATCCTAATAATATGTTAAACAATAAATATTCAAACCAATAATTTCGAATTAAATTTGGAACCAGTTAATGGTTAATGTATTCAACTCACAAATTTTTTTTTAATACATTGACGGGGCAAAAAGACAATACAATTATACAAAAACACAAGTCAATTCATCTCCCCCAAAATCAATGGTGCATGGCTTCGAAACAATACCCAAGGAACCTTATTAATCCTCAAAAGTCCCAAAAATAAGAATCATTTCTTTGTGAGGGACCAAATTAGCGATCTCTTTATTTATTTATTTATTTATTTGATTATAGTCCGTTGCATAACTGAGATGATTTGGACTTTAGTTAATGTTAGTAAGTTAGTAAAAATGAAAAGTATTAGAATAATAAAAAGCATTGATTAGTTATGGTAAAATTGTAAAAGGCTTATAGTAAGCCGCATCTGTTTTTGCAGATCCACCGATAAATGATGTCCACACTTGCTGGATTGCTAAGCATGGATTTCATGTCAGATAGACCTGTAAACATCTTGATTTCTCTCCTCAGGGATGACTGGGCTGGGCATTCCATGAGGAAATGCTGCACACTTTCGTCTTCCTGAGGGCACTTCTCGCACCTCCCGTCTGGGTGCCGTTTCATGAGAAACAAGTGCTGGTTCAGAGCACACTTTCCAACTCGGAGTCTGGAGATGAGAACCTCCTTCCTCCTTGAGACACATTGGAACTTGCTCTTCGTCGACACTTGTTTCTCTATGGACTTATAATGTAGGCTTCGAGGATCTTCATCCCATCTGGTCTGCCACTGTTGGAAGATGTTGCGGGCCACGGACCTTTTGACATCCTTGATAGACGCCGGAATCCGGAGGTCTATCTGATCCCTTGCAGTGGCTGCCTTTGCCAGGGCATCGGCCTTCTCATTGCCAGGGATTCCAACGTGGGCAGGGACCCAGACGAGAGTGACCTTTCTGCCGCTCTCTTGAATTTCTGAAATTAGAAACTGTACATTTTTAATATCGGGAGCATAATTGTTGCCGTCCTTTAGTGCCTGTAGGGCACTAAGCGAGTCACTTAGGACGACAATGTCGAAGGACTCCTCCTGATATGAGTCCTTGACATGTAGTAAACATCGCTCGATGGCTGCCAGTTCGATTGAACTAATGCAGCTGTGACTCGACGTCCTGAGACTGATATTTACTTCCTTCCTTGGGATGTAAATCCCAATTCCGGCCTTGTTGTCCTCGGTCTTGGAGGCGTCCGTGTAGCAGAGGAGGCTGTCCTGGAGATCCTCTATTTTCTCCCTTGCCACCAGCATCCGCAGAGGGTTGTCGGCTTCGAAGGAGAGATTCGAGGAGTCGATTGTCGGCTTTCTCAGTCTCCAAGGAGGGAAACTGGGAGGTGCCTCCCTGATGTCCTCCAGGAGATCTGCTGGGATCACCGACTCGACTTTCTTGTGCGGAGGCTCCTCGCCTCTTATCCTCATCCTGCAGTGGAACCTCACTTCGATTAGCGATCTCGAAACAAGAATCGCTTTATCCTCTTCAAAAAGCATAGGCACTGGTGTTTTGTTTCGAAACAATGGCTAAAGTTGTCCGCATGAAAACATAAAATTTAATTAAATAATTTCATCGAGTAAAGTGTTAATAATTACAAATTATCATTAAATGACATCTATTGTTGACTTTATTTTAGGACGAAAAAGTTGGGCCGTTTACTCACCAGGTGTCGCTGTAAATTCACATTTTCAGATTGTTTTTTTTTAATATTAGAAATATAATATGAAATTTGATTTTATGTTATGCCTGTCGCTTTGAAATTTTAGAAAATTTTAATGCGGTGATGTATTTAGTAATAATTTTGTTTGATTTTGTGATGATTTGATTTGTGATTTATTCGTATTAACTGTCATAATATTATGTTTAACAATATATATTTATTTTAAACTTCATTTTTAAATTTATTACAATATAACAACAATAAGAACTCCACAGCGTCACAGAGATTCATGAGCCATAATGAACCTCTTCAAGAGTCAAAAAATTAATAATAGCCAGCAAAAGTAATAATCTTATGATAAGCAGTATTGTTTGTTTGTTTGTTTATTTGATTATAGTCTTTTGCTTAACAGAGATGATTTGGACTACAAGCAGTATCAAAACACGAGCCGATTTAACCTCCAAAAAAACCACAGGCACTGGTGTTTTGACTAAAGTTGTCCGCTTAAAAACATAAAATTCAATCAAACACTTTCATCGAGTAAAGTGCTAATAATTACAATTTATCGTTACATGCCATCGATTGTTGATTTTATTTTAGGAACAAACGAAAGGGTTGTTCAGCTAAACCAATAAAAATAAAGCAACTAATAAAGAATACAAATACCACTACAAAACAACTCCAAAGCATTCAAGACTCTTAATGAACCTTAATGATCTTTAATGATCCTTAATAAACCTTAATCAGGATTTTCAAAAAAAAGATGTTAATTAGTTTAATAATAACTAGATGATTAGGACGGAGCAGGACTACTTGCTCAATTTCAAAGCGTTCCGTTTGAACTGCAATACCGAGTCAACGCGCCGGAGTAGCCAAGACCAACCGAGGCACCCCTGGTTTACATCAACATCCTTCGCTGGAGAACCTGGATAAACTGGAAATTGATGACAAGCCTAAAAGATGGCTTCCAAAAAAAGCAAATTTAAAGTCCTTGAAGTCACGAGCCCAAAAAAGTAGTGTTTTATTAACGTCCGTTGCATAGCTAGATGATTAGGACGGTGCACCCGCAGCGGGGTTAGAACCCCGTGCTGCCATCGTGAGAGGCGCAGCCTTAACCGTTAGGCCATGCGGGCGCACAAGTCACGAGCCCAGAACACGAGTCAACTTATTCTTCCCTAAAACCAGGTATTGGTGTTTTGCTTCAAAACAATGACTAAAGTTGTCTGCTCAAAAACATAAAAATTCAATTAAATACTTTCATCAAATAAAGTATTAATAATTACAAATTATAATTTAATGACATCGATTGTTGATTTTATTTTACTTTGAAAGGGTCGTGCCGTTTGCTCGCTAGGTGTCGCTATATAATGAACCTAAATAATGTCGCTAAAAATTTAAAGTGTAAGTTTTATAAAAGTGAAAAAATACCATTTCATTTTTAAATATTTAACATATATTATGAAAATTGACCTTACGTTAATTTTGTGATGAAACCTGGCATTTGCGTAAACAATACTTTCAAAATATTGAGAATGACAATTTGTAATAATTTAAATACCAGTTCTTAACTAATTTAAAAAATAGAAAAAAATTCTAAAAAAATAAAGTAACAAGAATAAAAATACCACGGCAATAACAACTCCACAACAACAGCAATAACAAAAAGGCGGTACAGTTATCGCCGGTACACAGACGATCCATCCTTGCCAAAACCAGGGTGTTTGATTTCGAAGCATTGATTGAAGAACCTTTTTCAACCCCAAAGGGTCGACAAAATAAATGTCATGCATTTCTAGCATTTCAGAAGATTTAAAAACAAGACCACAGCAAGAGTCGACTTATTCTTCCTTAAAACCACAGGCACTTGTGTTTTGCTTCAAAACAATGGCTAAAATTTTACACATAAAAAAATAAAATTCAATTAAATTGTTTCATCAAGTAAAGTGATAATAATTACAAATTATCATTAAATGACATCGATTGTTGATTTAATTTGAGAATGAAAGAATTGAGCTGTTTGTTCGCCAGGTGTCGCTAGAAATTATGTATTTTTGAGACTGTTTTTTTTAAATATTTGAAATATAATATGAAATTTGACTTTATGTTATTCTTGCCGCTTTGAAGTTTTAGAAAATTTTAATGCGGAGAGCTGTTTAGTAATAATTTTATTTTAATTTGTAATGAAACCTGGTGCTAGTATAAACTGTTAAAACCAATGAAAATTAATAATATAATATATTAAATTTCAGTTTTAAATTTATTACAATAAAACAACGACAATAAAAACTCCACAGCAACAACTTCAGAGCATCCCATTCCAAATACAATCACGAATTATAATGAACCTCCGAGGGTTTAAAAATAATGTGCCACAGAATATCTTTTCTCGATCATCTCAAAAGGCGAGTAGATTTATCCCCCCATAAAAACCATTGGCTCTGGTGTTTGGCTTTGAAACAACACCTAAAGCTGTTTAATTAAAATCAAATTTTTTAACTTGAACATTTTCATCAAGTAAAGTCTTAACAGTTTCAAATTATTATTAAATGATATAAATTGTTGCAACTTGAGAACGATAAAGTTAAGCCATTTGCTCGCTAGGTGTCGCTATAAATTTAAATTATGGTATTAAACGATAAATATTATTAAATTTGACTTTAAATGGATCATGTGGCTTTAAAATTAAAAAAGTTTAATGCGGACAAATATTTAGTAATAATTTTGTTTCAATTTGTGATCAAACCTGATATTTGTGTTAAATGTTAAAGCCAATCAATGTTAACAATAAATTGGGTAAAATTAAAAATAACAATTTTTGATATTTTAAATATGTATTTTTGTTTTACAAATTTCAATTTAAAAATAGTTTGATAAAAAAAAAAGTTACAAAAATATTTTTATTACAACATTTTTAAAATATAAAAATTAACTAAATTTTACTGTTTAAATTAAATTTTTGTTAAAAACTACTTTTAAATTATGCTGTTCCATAAAGTAAGTTTAAATTCCATTGAAGAACCGCGCTGCTATGCATATTATAATTAGGTAAACAGTTAAATTACTTGTCGTTCGTGTGAAGTTTTCATTTATTCTGACGAAACAGATTTTATGACCCTGATGTTTTAAATCAATGTAAGTTCCAGATTCTATGTTCAAATTGTTGGCCTACTGTTGATTACTTTATCGAGTTTCTGTCTTTGCAAGTGAATGTTTTCATTGGACCAAAAGGCATATTGCGATTGAATAATAGAGTAAAGAACCATAAATTAGTCGTAATAACGTGAAGTGCTCTGGTCACTTTAATGCTCGATCGCCATTTGGGTTGTGAAAAACTTAAGAATTTCACAGGTACTTCTTTTACCAGTTACTATACAATTTAACTACGTACGTAAACATATTCGCTGGCAGCATTTCCATAAGCTGGGCAGAAATTAAATCAAATATTCAGATGCCTCCTTAAGACCCCAATGTTTGTGTTTGTTATTTTCGATTACTAAAAACTTACTTCGAATTTAAAAATTGTGGCGACCTGAATTAAGGACACTGGTTCATTGACAACAAAATGCAAAGTACAGTTAAACATGCATCACATGAACCATTAAGGAGGCCACTTGTAAAATGCTAATCAATAGGTCTTATTCACCAGTAAGCATATCAAAGTCTTGAATGTTTATACTTCGTTAAGCTGTAAAATATTAATTAAATATTAAAAATGTTAATTTAATGATAATGTTAATATTTCAAATTGAGGCTGCCATTGACATAACATCCCGTAAATATTGAGTTTATTCGCAGTTACATTATTCTCAATTAAATTGTTCACATTTTGACCTCTGTCTTACTGTAAAAATTTACGAGTCGTAAAAAAGTACAGATTAATTGATTGATATGTATTGTCATTTTCATTGAAGTCATGTATCGTCATGACTCTTTACACAAACCTATGTTAATATAGCAACCTGGAAGAAATCTTCCAACATCCTTAACACATGTTTTTATTTTTAAAAGCATTAATTGAATTTGTTATTAATTACGGTTTAAATTAATCTTTACATTTCCGAGACTTGATGTCGTCCTCTCGATTTGTTATATGACGTGCGTCGAGGATGCGAATCGACACGAGTCGTGAATCGATTCATGTCAAGTCTTCAGTTCTTTGTCTCATTTCTGAGAACACGATCGAGGAAGCTCAATTGCAAAGTTGAGTGGAATTCTTGAAAATCACTCGGGTGTCTACTGAATACATCATATGATATTCATCCTTTTCATTATTACCAGTAAAACATTATTACTAGTGTTATTACATTCGATATTATATTTTTAATTTGAATATCATTATATCAGAAATGTCATTACATAGTATATATATACATTTGACAAAACATATTAATTCATTTGTTTTATCAAGCGTTTTCACTTTCATTTCTAAGTCTTTCTATCATTGGAGGCTACATTCATAGCACTTTTAGCAGGGTAGCATTATGCAAATGTTGAGTCCCTTACTTGGTTTGTTGAACCCATACACGAATGAATTTATTCTTTGTCGCCTGGATTCTATTTGGGAGGTCATTATTTTATGCCATTATTTTGTAATTGTTTATTGTAATAATTTTATTTTGTATTTTCAATTGCTACGTTGTTTATAATTATTCAAAGAATCCTTACTTTTATGTCTAACGAGTCATTGTAATGATTAATCAACCTTATTAGTATTACTACTGACTTCTATTATTGTTATTATTATTATTATTATTTACACTGTGTGGATAAGAAATCTTAGTAATGAAATGTTCGAAAGAAAAATATAAAAGATGGAAGTACTTAATGTACTTAATCCAACGATTTAAAGATATGGTAGTAAATTTACAAAATATTTGTTTTTCTACTGAGAGTTTGGTTTTATGTTTCGAAGAGCATGCAGGTGGATGCATTACATACAGGTGCATGCATGGAATGCAGGTGGATGCGTGGAATGCAGGTGGATGCATGGAATGCAGGTGGATGCATGGAATGCAGGTAGATGCGTAGAACGCAGATGGAAGCCTGTCCTTATATAACCTTCTTCTCTGCCCACGAAAAAATTGTTCAAGCGAATGCTTTTAAGTTTTTAGACTTGAATAGGTCATTGTTGTAAACTGATTTAATATTTACGCATTTACATGTTAAAAATATTATTATAAAACGAAAGTATTTTTATTATAATTTAACAAAGTATCGCCGGAGTTTCGTAGAGTTAAAAAGGCATTAATTTAAACATTTAGTTTTTGTGCTATAAAAATTTTGGAAATAAATGAATTAAGAGAAAATTGAAAAAGTGCGAGTAATTATAATAAGGAGGTTTAATCAGGGGAATTGCCGTCGACGATGTAGGAGTGAGCTTATTATTTGTTAAGATTATTGTTATTGTTGTTGTTGGATCCAAAAGTAGCTTTGAGAATGTCTGGCAACCTGCCAAAAATAATAACAGTGAGTTTACATCACTCAGACTTTTTTTCCTACATAAATTTAGATCTCAGACTTTCGTGCCATTATTATTATTGTTGTTATTATTATTATTGTTGTCATTGTCATTAAGAATGATTTTACTCAGAAATGTAGAAATTATGTGCAGAAAAACTTGAGAACTCGATTCAGCAATTATCCATATATTATATCTACATAATTATATATGTATGCCTAGGAGATGCTGAACTGTGATGTTGTTGTGATGTGCTGATGTTAATTGTTCTCGATAATGGCTCCTATCCTAGACGAAAATTGGCGCGATGTTTACCCAGACGATCGAATTCATAGTTCTGTAATTGTTTTGTCTTTTTTTGTCTTGTTCGTGCTAAGCAGATCCTTACGTAAGCAGAAATGTTGTTGATGATGATGATGAGATTTGTTTGATGCTTGACAAAGTTATGACGGTTTCACAACACTTCAGACTGTCAGGCTTCCCGCCAAATTGCGGAGATTCTAAAACACGTTTGGTTATGTCCATTCTGTGACTGCGAAGAATGGCACTTTATTGAAGATTCGTAGGGCCTGGTATAATTATATTATAATTATTACTGCTAGCCCTCGATCCTTACGTTGTATTTCTCAAAAGCAGCCTACTGCTGTTATCGGACCGATGGCCCTCATAATGTACTACACTATATCAGTGTTTGTATTTACTCATTCGATAAGTTCAATTCTACTGTTTGCCGATCACTCTCGCACCTGAAATTTTTCCATCATGGGAGGAGGCAATGTTCCGCTTGGATGACGATTAATTGACATTACCGAGTGCATTACAAGTGGTGCATTGGGTGCATGAGAGGAGATTCATTGAGACGCAGAACCACGAACGCCCAAAGATCCTTCGTGATGCGATAATTGATTGGCAATTAAAAGTCACAAGGTGTTGTCTCCTTTTTTTGTCTGTGAGATAATGCCATGTCGAGGTGGAAGTGGTACCTCAAAAGGTATTGATGAAAGCTGACATGATAGGCCATTTCATTATTTTAATGTTTTTTTTTGTTGTCGAGGTTTGGACCTAACTTCGTCATGACTTTTTTGTTTTAAAGTTATTTTCATTTTAGACAACCCTCAAATTGCCTAATTAATTTAAGACCTAGTTATTTTTATTTTTGACAACTGCATATTCCAAATTTTTGGATTTGTTAAGAATTTGGGGTAGAATATTTATGGTGATGGTTATAATAATAATGATGATGATAATGATAATAATAACAACATAATTGCTGCGACAAAAACTTGGTCGAATTAGCCAAGTTTTAAACCGCGTCGTCGAGTTACATACAATCACAGAAAGCTCTTTAAATTCTCTTTACCTCTTCTTCACCTCAGCCGAGTTTAATTCTCTCGCGTCATTTAAAAAGCAAATAGACCAAAAAAAAAAAAACAAAATACAAAAACGCTGTTAGGCTGCTACTCCAACTTTTCCATCGGTGACAACGGTGACGAACGGACTCCATCTCGCTAATTGATTTCTGACAAGTCTCCGCCATAGTTCTCCATTAAGGAGCTAAATTTCCAACTTCCATCTTCGACGACGAGGAGGAGGAAGCTTCTCGGAGGCTGTAAATCCTGGAAAAAGGTGGAAAACCTTTTCTTTTTTTATTTTTTTTTTTGTCTTTCCGCGAGGTAAACCTGAAATAGAAGTTCTCTGTCTTTCCAAGAACTACGCAATTATTATTATTGTTATTATTATTGTTGTCGTTATTATTGTTATTATTATTATTATTACTTTTATTAGTAGTGCTGTAGTAGTGATAATAATAATTATTATTATTTTGAATAAGCTTATAATGCGGCTTTGAATTAAAATTCTGTCTTTCTTTGTTGACATCTTTGCTTTTTCTTTTTTTGTTAATTAGGTTCCAGGAATCTATGCAAGTGCGTCCGTCATCAATAATTAGCAATTATCCCGTAAACAGGTGTATTAAATAATTTTGAAATAATTATTTCATTAGTCACAAAAACAGGGAAAGCTATTTTGAGGAGAAAGTTTGTTATTGACAGTATTATTATCATTATTATTGTTATTATTATTATTATTATCATTAGCAAAGTTATTTGGATTTGTTTGACTTTCTCATTGTCAGAAGTCGCTCGTAAACTGTTTTCATTGCTGTTATTTGTATTAATTAATTTCTTTTTTACTTAAACAATTTAATGCGATTTTAGGATTAATAGGCTTTTAGCGAATCTACCATAAATGATTATCTACTATTATGGACCTCATGTTGTCCAGGACCAATGGAAGCAACAAATTATAATTATTATTGTTATTATTATTACAATTATTGTTATTATTATTATTATTATTTTTGTTGTTGAGGTGGTCTATTGTTGTTGAGATAATAAGCAGCAAATGTGATTGGAGAAGTCGAGTTGAACTGTGTTTGTTTTCAAAACAATGAAACAGCCAATCGTTATCCGTTTGCAATTAATATTTATTTATTTATACATATATAATATTTATCAGCTTATCATTCATTAATACGAACTGAAATGTAATAATCTGTATATATAATATAATATAAATCAGCTAAGCGTAATAATAATTATTTATAAATTATATCATTCAATTGTTATTTTTAATGATTTACGGATGCTAATAAACTCATCAGCTGAATCAATTCGATAAAATTCGACGATAAAGATAAACAAGGGTCGAATTTATCGATCTGTTCATCCGATGAATTTACTACGCGCTTAATTCAGAGAGCACATGTTTATTAGCCGATAATCATCTGAGGTGCTTTGGCTTCATCTCAATTAGCTTTCATCATCATTGCGCTAGGTGTCATCGACCTCGATACATACTCGCGTAATCACAACACCCCAGATGTGTCTCAGTTTTAGCGGCAAATGTATCCGCTCGTTAGAGTGCAATAATTAGCCATTTTACGGGCCCAGTGCAATTCCCAAATCTTGTTTCATCGAATTTCTTACGCTTTGAACGCACGCAAAACTTGCACATCAAACGCAATGAACTGCGTTGCGGAGTGTCTTTGTTCTAATCTTTAGAGAGACTTGTTTTAGGATTTATTGACGCTCTCGCCATTCGATCCACCCATCCATTTAATTATCAATCCATCAATCAATCCACGCAATCAATCACCAATTCACCCACTCACTCAATCAATCATCCACCCAACCTCTCATTCATCTATTCAGCCAATCATTCATTCAACCAACCAATCAATCGTTCAAGTTGTTTATTATCAAACGTGTCAGTGAATGATTTGTGAATCGAGATTTCTTCTCCAGATGACGTCATCGACAACTGATCTATCGACTGACAAATGACCTCCAATGTTTATTCCAATCTTTCCAGTTTTTTTTTTATTCAGGCTTTCCAGTTGCAATCAATCCTTCAATCAATCTTTCAATCATTCTTTTAATCAATCACTCTTCTATGAGCAGACGTGACGTCATTGGCATCAGAATGTCTCCCCTGCTTTGAGTGGTATATTCAAGTCAACCATTATGGCGTATTGATGTAACGATAATACAGCCTATCAACATAATATCGTAGCATATCGGTATAATATTATAGCATATCGGTATAATATTATAGCATATCAACATAATATTATAACATGTCAACATAATATTATAACACGTCATGTGCCGTCACGATGCACTGAAGTGTCGCAATGCGAAGTCATTTGGTGCAATTGAAATCGTTAAGATAATGTGATGCAATTGTCTTTGTTGAAATATAGTTAATTAATACCATTAATAACTTATTACCCTCATTATGTAGCATCCGCTAAGCTAAGAAGGTTTGAAAGTCAGTCATTAGATTTCTTAGTTAAATTTCAATTCGACCGAAAATTATTCCCCAGTCATTGACTGTTCCCTCATTCATTGGAAATTTCCATGACTGTCAATTTGAAGTTTCGCGGTTCAATTCATCCAGAATTCGTCGTGACGAGCATGAAATTAGCAATTTAATTAATTATTTATTTATTTATTAACTTGATTAAAGTCCTTTGCATGAAATGAGAAATTATCAAAGTCCAAAGTAATGTTTTTATCTTCAGAGCCTCTTGCTCTCTGCTTGATGACATTTGTTGCGAAACTTTTGTCTGTCAAACTTTCAAATCTTCTCATTCCGCTCCATTGTTGTGCAATGTCATAAAAACGTGACGTGAAAGTGTGACATAAACGTGTGACGTAAAGTGACTCAATGTGACTTCATGTGAAGTAATCATTTGAGAACATCAAAGTCGATGTTCTCGGTTCGTTGGGTGCGTTTGTCGTCTTGGTAGCAGTTTCACTGAGGAGTCTTGGTCTGTGCTCGGAGTTTTCTTTTCCTAGTAGTTCTTCTCTGGTTATTCAAGGTTGGAACTGATCGAAATTGTTTAATTTTTATTTTATTTTGTTTTTATATTATAGAATATTTTAAACAGGTTGGTTATTGATTCATGTTGATTCTTTAAAAGAGCGTAATTGTTCGTTAGCCTAAATATCAGTCGTTGACCTTGATATTCTGAGGTCGTTGAGATGAAATGGTCACGTGACTGATGCAATTCCCCAGAATTAAACTGCAAATTAGTTTTGTTTTGTTCGATACAAATTCGACCGACAAAATTAAGTTGAAAACAACGTGAAAAGTAAACACGGATATTAATTAATTATTAATTAAATAATATTAAAATTTTAATTACCTTTTCTCACGGTTTCTGGCTTTTCAATCCATTCTTAAGCCTCGATGTCCCTGCGTTGAGCTGTTTTCAAACTTTCGGAATTTCCTTACTTTTTTGAGAATGTGACATTTTAAGAAATTAAAAGCTCACTTTGTCGCTTGCTATGTTAAGCTATTTATATATTTATATGTTTATATATTTACATATTTGTATATTTATAAGCTCTGAGAGAAGTTAACTGTTATCATCCCTTATGTTTATGTTTATGCTGTTGTTGTTGCCAAAAGTAGACTATTGGATGGGTTGATGATCGAGTGCGTGGGTGGCTGAATGAATGAATGATTGGCTGTTATCATTTATATTTATTTATATAATTTTTTTCGCAAAACCAGCTTAACAGTTTAGCGGTGGAGTTTTATTGTTGTTGTTTTTTTCTGGAAAGATTGCTAAAGGTGTTTCCATCCATTGGAAGTCCACTTTCCATCCGTTCGACTCCATCCGCACGTAATCCTTCTTTCCATCCCTTCTTTTAACACGCCAACGTAACTTTTTTTCTCCTCAGAAGTTACGCTTTCAACTGGAAAAGTTTCCACTCCACGACGCTCGCTGATGTCGAAAAGATGGACAGATTCTTATCAGAGACTTATTATTATTATTTTTAAGATTAATTATGATTCAGTATGACGTAATGAATGAATGAATGAATGAATCATTCTCTCAAAATTTCTCTGTTTGCATCCCTTCACGACGATATTCACAGAATTTATAATTTATAATTTGTAATCTTTGTTTTTTGGAGAAGCATACTTTTTCATCTGTTCCTTGCGCGATAACATTCCAGCCGGCGTATTCAGGACGGATTTGCGCCGAATAAGTTGGAAAATGAGTTCAAAATGAGCGCCTTCAATTTGCGAATCGGTTGCCGGGTGCCTGTCAACTGTTCATTATCGTAGAATGAATTACGGAAAGATTAAAAAGTATAAAAGTCAAAATTATTAATTAGACTCCTGCCTAGTATTTTGATGGAAGCATTGTTCTCTACTATTTTATAAAAACTTCAAATTTCTGTCAATGTTCTGCTTTGTCTCCTCCTAACCTCACAACGAATGGCCCTGTAATCAGTCTCGCTTTACAAGCGACAGTTGTTTTATTTTAGAAGCTAAAAACTAAACAGTTTTACAAAGCTTATTTGCAATGCTTTTTCGTATTTCTTACTGAGACTGCATTATTTGAAAGACAATTTGTGGGGGAAAAAAACTCATTTTCTGACTTTCTGCGGCAGTATTTTATGGCAAAGATTGTCTTAAGACTTGGCAGATTGACAGAAGAAGGAGGATTATACCCCTGAGAGTGGAAAATGGTTCAACCATTGAAAGCTTTTTTCTTTTTAAAATGTCGCTCAGTTGCTCAATAGGGACATTTTAACGAAAACTTGTTCACTATGAGCAATTTTTAGTTGTGGAAATGGATGAAAACATTTACTTTTGTCTTAATGAATTATTAATGACTGGTGTTAAAAGCAGGAATGTCATTTGGGGGGAGGTAGGAATAACGCAATCTGAATACTCTTGTTCCCTGACATTTGACTAGAGGCAGAAAAAGGTCATCTGCTCAAGTTTGTGGGAAAGGGTTTGTCCACACACCTCTCCATTTCGAAAAAATTGCGAAATGACACCCCCTGGTAGGAAGTTTCTTTCTGTTTTCTGAAAGCAGAAAAATGGCTCATAAACATCTAAGGATCAAAAGATTTAGCGGGATTCATTAGCTTTTCTTTACCTCGGATCGAAATGATTCAGCGGTTTATTTTTAGCAACTCATCTCGACTCGTCGAGATTATAAATCCTTCTGCAAAATATTCTCTCAAGTTAATCTTTTTTCGAAATTAACCACAAGTTAACCATATGTTAATAACAAGTTAATGATGCATTAACCACAAGTTAACCATATGTTAATCACAAGTTAATGATGCATTAACTACAAGTTAACCATTTAACTGCGCCAACATTTTCAATCGGGATGTCGTAGTTTTGTGGTTACCTCGCGAAAAGAGTGATTTATCATTCGTAACGACACACACAAAGCTCGGATTTTATTTTAACCTTAACTCGACCCTCTATTCCCGGGGTTGGCCCACCTCCATCCACCTCCCAAGGATAATTTCTATCGTGACCCTCGTAAGCTTACTGGGTGGAACCGATTATTCGAAAGTTGCCGGGTGATTTATACAGCGAACGTGTGCCGCTGAAAGTATGAATATCACGAAAGCGTGATATTTCTCAAATCGAAAATAACGTTTCTGTAATCTATGCTGCCATAAATATTTATTTTAAGTAACCGTCGTAAAGCTGTATCGATCGACTTTGAACGCACGCGGGCGATAATCCTTAACAACTTAAGCGTTTGTTATTAAAGCCAACAGGAATTATTCTAAGTTGCTGGTTCCGACGCTTGGAAAATGGAGCTGAAGTTTGAGATAAGGTAATGGAAAAGCGTCGTCTACGTTCGGCCGTCGTTATTGCTTAGTTTCGATGGCTGTCCATTTTCTGAAATCTCCTTAGGAGAATTTTTAAGAACTTCATTGATTAGGACAGCTGGAGCAGGTAAATAAATAGATAGACGGTTGGGTAGATTTTGCTCTTTCAGTGGTGCTAAGGTTTTAAGAGTTGATCCTTGGCTCTGCGTTTAGCTGTTGTTAAACATCGTTGTTGCTGGACATTTTGTTAGTCTATAAAATAGAATTAATTTAATGATACCTCTCGAGCTACAGTGATTTCATATCAATTATGTTTTTTACCCGTCTCGGTGATCTTGGTGGATAATTTCATTGCTTTGATTCCTGATCTGTAGTGATTTAAAGCAATGGAATAGCTGCATCTTATTTGAGCTTTATTATCTTAGTTCAAATGTTTCTTCAAGTTCAAGTGTTTAAGTTAACTTGCCAAGTTTTGGTTAATTTACTTTTTTATGGTGTCATGCTTGAATCAAAAGTACCTTTGGAAGGTTGTTGTCTCTGGGTCTTTGGACAATCAACTGTGACCTGGTAATGATCTCCTTGCATGTTGTTGGAAGTTTGGGCAGGTGACACCTTTTAGATTGGTTTTGTTTTTATTGCCCTGCACCTCCAAGGTGTTCCTGTGTTATGTTCTTGTTTTGTGAAAGTTCTTTAATGGATTTTATGAAAATCTTTAAGCATGGATTTGCATAACTTAAGTACGTTTGCATATCTTAAAGTTTATTTCCTTTAGGAGGAACTGCTGCTGGAAAATCTTATCTGAAAACCAGCATGATGTTTCAATTTGTACATTATTAATGTAGTATATTAATATTATACTTAATATAATATATATAATTATATGTATTATATTAAACATCAACTTTTAATCTTTATTTTCATTGTTTGTCTTCTGTAGATTGGTTGATTTTGTCAACTTTATCAGCATTTTGCATGCACGGCCGCTTTTGCATTTCTCTTCGTGTTTTGTTTCACAATTTCCCTTGTTTTGTTTGCCCCTTCCAACTATAAATTGGTGATCCACAATAATACCGAATCTCCAAATTAGATTGCATTGCATTGGGTTGCACCAATTTATTCCAAACCATGGAATAGAAGCTAGATTGCATGGATTAGGCAGTGTTCCGAGGTCCTATTTCCATGTCTTCGGAGTAATTTACTATTTAATTTCAAACGCGCGCTTGAGTTGGCAAAGCATGTAATTATATTTTATAAATTCTAATCATATTTATGGTTTTGCAAAGAAGCACCGGCATAGAGAGATTAAGTTGTTAATGAAGTTGCTCACAAGAAATTAATGAAATGGAACAATGTGGAAAATTTATCTGAAGGAATAATAAGCTCAAAGCATAATTGGCATGGTTAGCATTTTTGTTAGACTCGATGGGATAGCATTAACGATAACCATGTAATAAATTCATTGTTAGTAACTTTCAATAGGGTGAGTTCTGATGAAGATTTTAACCTGTTAAGTCTGAAATTTAGCTATAGATTTTTTTTTTATTTTTGACATGATGGATAAAATTTATTTTTATAAGGTGAATTGAATGTCTTCAGAAACTAAAGTCTAATGTTGAATTGATTTTCGTCCACTTTTAAGAGGCATTATTTTATAATTCTACGATAGTAAAAACAATTGCATATTCTTGAAAATTTAACATCGATGGAAAAATGTTTCGTGCGGAAATATTTCCGAGAAATGCTGACCGTAATAAGTTTCCGACGTCAGTGTCTCCGAGGTGACGATAGAGAATTGATCGATGATTTCTTCTGGGATTTCTTTTTAAAGACCTACTTTGTTAAGATTTCCATTCATTTATCCTTTTCGATTCTTTATTGCAAGTAATGTTAAAAATTTGCCTCAACTGTCAGCTTTAATCTCGGCAAAATTTTAAAATGAATAATTGTTTTCTGAGAAAATACTTTGTCTCGTTGCATTATTATGGCATTACATATAATCCCTACGAATCCCTCAGTCCGATCAGGATCAAGATGACGAATCAGGCATGAGCGACTGTCTGTCCAAACCCAAAGGCTCCGGTTTCGGAGGGGGCGTCCGAAATTCCCGGAAGCATCCCAAGTCTCTCCACCTCCACCACCATTCGTCCAGTTTCTCGAGGACCGCCGGAAACACCCCGTCTCCGTCCCTCAACAGCATCAACCCTCTCAGGGGCATCTTCGACACCCTTCTTCCTCAGTCTCAGCAGCACAGGGCTTCCCTGTCCACGGAGCTAAGTTACAGGAGGAACAGTATCTGCGTTCCATCGATTTCAAGGTCATTCTGTAAGTCTACATCAGGTAGATTTGGTTTTCATGTTAGAAGGGTTTTCAGAAATGACTAATTAATGAGAGAACCTAACGATGGTAATATTTAACTCCTTAGTATTACTTGCTGATTGGCCAAATTTATGTCATCATTGTGTGGTCGTTGGAATGTGAAATTTCGAATGGTAACTTGTAGAAATTGTGTACATAGTGGTTCTGCAGTTAAACAACAGTTTAGACATCATCCGTTGAATTGTTGTTTCCATTTGCACTGGAAATGAATCTCCATCCTTGTGTTTTAGGATTCATGTTCGATACAGTATTTGAATATTTTTGTTCAACACCCGTCACTCATTAATTTGGTTGCTTTCCAGCGTGTGGCGAATGTCGTCCACATTCATACTGTTCGATCTCAACCATGCCTGTACCTCTGTCACTTAGGGCCTAGTTTAGGGATGCTACGTGATTCATTTAATACCAACATTACGGAACGACTCAATTAAGTGTCCTCACTCATTTAGACACACAAGGCACTCAATAGAATGGCTGACTTACATAAGAACTAAGATTCTTTCTAAGATATTTTTTACCTTTTTATTTATTTTTGTATGAATGGTGTTTCTCGTTTTTCAAATTTTTCATGTCTCTGAATTTTAAGTAATTTTTGCAAAAAAAAAAAAATATTTCTCTGGTGCAGTAGAAAAATTGTTGTTTTCAAAGTACTTATCGTCTGTCATTAAAAGATTTTAAAAGCTTAAAGATTTATTTCTAAAAATATCTCGTTCATTTATTGAGAGGATTATTTTTAATTATAAATTTTAAAACTTTATTTTATTTACAAAACTCAAGCCAACAATTTATAATTGATTTAAAAGAAGTTACAGCAATAGCATCAGTTGATTTTCAAGAATTATTCTTACTGATTAATTTGAAAGGTTATCACTTATTTAATCACTTAATTTATCACTTAATTCATCATGTTTAAGTTTTAATAAAACTTTAATGCTTAGCTGCCTTGTGTTAATTTAAAGCTTGAAACAGTGACAGGGCTGTTACTTTGAAAAATCTCTTTTTTTGTTACCTACTTGTCTTCATTGCAAGGCGAATTGCCTTTTGTTTCTGCTCGACAGGGTCGAAGAATTCAAATCACCTGAGCTTTGTTTTACATCCTCGAGTGAACTTTAGATTTTCTGTATTTTAGAAGAATTTGAGAAAAAAAAAACGGACCCTGAATTTAATGATTTGAAATTTTGCAATTTTAAGTTAAAACTTTTTAACTCGAGTTCAAGAAATAAAATTTTAACGAGAAGATAATGATTAATAATATTTTAAAACCTTTTAAGAAAGGAAATTTCCTCGAGAAAATGTTACAAACAATTGCTACTTTACTTCATTTCAGGCATAAACCTTATGAGTCAGTCTGCTTCGAACCTTTTCGAAAGTCCGGTCAGCAATTCCAAGAGAATGAGACTCACCAGAGGATCTTTGGGTCATTCCATGCCCAACCTCAGTCCAGGCCTGGTATGTTTCCTCGTCTATGGTGCCATCATCATCATCATCATCATCGTTATTCATCGGCTATCTGCTTCGTGATTAAGTCTAGTGATTCAGTAATACGGTGGTATTTGTGAACCCACATTGCCGATGTAGATTGTTAGATTTGATTTGATTTATTTCATGAGCATCAATCTCGAGCTTACAAAATAACTTAAACATGAAATGCAATAATGTCCTTGTGTAAGAAACAGGAATATATTCTTATACATTAATAAGTACTCCTTCGTGCATTCCTAACGACCGTCCATCCAACCACACACATCTATCTTAGAAAAAAATGGCATCCGAGTAATTCTTACGGCTGAAATTCGTTCTCTGCTTATTCTCAGTCACGTGATCATATTAATTTTTATTTTTAAAAAAATGTAATATTGTGGATGTATGAATTTGTTAATTTTAATTAATAATTAATGTCATCGCCTTGGGGGAGTGACATTGTTCTGACATTCACTGAGAAACATTATCTTATTTTTGGAATGTCAACATGAATTAAATAATATTTTCTTTAAAGATATCAGTATTAATTTACTTACGATAAAATTTACTTATTCCATAAAAACTTTAAATGTGATAATAATAAATTTCAATTGTTTTAATCTCATGGAAAAACAATTGATTATAATTGATGGAGTCTATTTATAAAAGTAATTATATATTTAATTCATAGAGTATAATGTAATATTTAATCATAATTCCATCATGATAATTTTTCTTTTAATTCCTTACTCCTAACTACGCCTCAGCATTTTCTGATTCATCGGAGGCAGGAATGAACACGCCCCCTGCAAACAAAATGCCGGAACTGCTCCTCGGTCTTTTTTGTGTTCTTTGTAAATCGTTAAGCTCATAAATCGTGCTCGTAAAGCATGTTCAGTCTTCGGCTGATCGGAGTATTGTGCACACACTCCTTAAATTGTTATTACACTGGTTATGTGGTTATTATTGTTATTACTGTTGTTGTTGTTGTTGTTGTTGTTATTATTATTATTATTGTTGTTGTTGTTGTTGTTGTTGTTGTTGGCAATGATTAACATAACTTCAATTTTTGTACTCAATATTATTTACTTTACTTTAATATATTTAGCACTGACACAAATAAAAATCTATATTTTTATCATCTCCACATATATTTATCTTAAGTTGGGCAAAATACATTTTATGTGCAATTAAAAATTCAAACGGAATCGTTTTGCATGAGATGCTGGTTCCATTTCCATAAATCTCCACAGTGGTCTCATTACCGTTAAAAGTCTTGTTCGAGGCATTACTGGTATTAGGCAGGTAAAAATGGTTACAATGTTATAATTTAAATTATAACTTATAATTTAACCTGCCATCAGTGGTCTCCAGTTTGCGTTTTATAATAATTTTTTTATTATAGGCCAGATGAAATTGATGGAATTAATATTATTTGGCATGTTAACAATAATGATGATAATAATTTTAATAATAGTAATCTTAAGTAATAATAACAATGTAAAGCCATTCGTTAAAACGACGTCACCGTTGTTAATACAAAATAATTACGATTTGCGAAATTATGACCGTAAAACTGAAAAGTCCTAATAAATAAAAGTGGTTAACTAATTAGGTAATACTCGTAAAGCAGTGGCCATTAATTGGTACTCAGTGAGGAACAACGATGGCAACACGTGGATGATGACGTGACTGAACGGCAAAGGTAAAACCACATTTGAGATTATTAACTGCGATCGAGTGCCGCTGAGGTTTTAACCTTGGTACAGGTAAAAAGATACTCGCTCAGGTATCATCACTCCACCCATCTTTTATCGTTTTCTCTATTTTTAGTCTGCGAACTCGGTACGCAAATGCATCAGACAGATGTGTACAGGCAACTTCTCTGTTGTTATCGAATCGATAGTTGCTCAGAAACTAAGCGAGGTACACTGCGTACCCTCTTTTTTAACCTCGACCAATCCTGTCTTTGCGTTAAATCAAAGATGGCGGACGACAGAGGAAAGTATCGAGAGGTCGACGGACGTTTTAAAACGAAGATGTCGTTTGTTTTTAAACTTTAAATTGGCTCTAATTGGAACCTACCTGCCGAAAGTCGCGCCATAATTGTTTCGGATCAAGTCCTCAGAAGAGTCAGAAACTCGAGCCGTTCACGTGCAATTTGTTTTGCTAATTAGCCAGAGTACTCGACCGATCTATCGTTCATAAACCGCTGAACGGACTTCAGTTGGCGTTCGATAGCTGCTTGTCGCGTCTTGTCGTCGCAAGAAGCCCTAGAATATAGTAAAATAGAAAGGTAGAAGGATACACAGATAGAAGGATAGAAAGACAAAAGGATAGAAAGATAGAAGGATAGAAAGATAGTAGGGAGGCAGTCCAATGAAAGGCCTTTGCGGATTATCTTCGAGAAGCTACTGCCTGAGTATCGAGTCGACATCGGTTTTTGAAGAGAAATTGACGACGAGTTGAAAGTAAAATCTTATTCTAATAATATCGAAGTATTAATTGGAGCTCTGATTGTAATTGCAATAGCAGTGAAGAATTTCTAGCAAGATTAACAAAATCGAGAAAGCAAGATAATGTCTGAAAGGGACGAATTTCCTCTGAATCATCCTGGGTTGCAGGAATTGACCACGTCCAGTGCTTTCTTTCTCTTAAGAGACGAAACGAAACCGAGTTTCAACTTAGCTGGAGACGACGACTCAACTTTTTATCTCAAAGACTCCGACAGCGTGTCCGAAGATTGTTTTGGTTTCCTGGAAAGTCATAGCGACGAATCTGAAGCTGCGGCCGTCGACGAAGCCAAAAACAGCAGCAGCCCTTTTCCTAGGCCTTCTTCGTTGAAGTTCGTGAGGTCCATGCCCGATACTTACACCTTCAAGAGGGCTTTTCGGAGGGCACCGGTGTCCCGCGGGGAGGGTTTGTTTCGGTTGAGTGAATGCCACGAGTCGACTTCGGAGACAGCCAATCACAGTCAGCGGGACACGATAAAGAGATCTTCTCCTCTGGAGAGTAGCGATGTTTACGGAAGTGTGCCAAATTTCGTGACGACTCAGAGCATTTCGTCGTTGAGTCTCAAGTCACTTTCGTCGAAATCCGGCGCCTCTTCCAGTCTGGTGGTACTCGACGATCACTGCTGGAATTCTCCGGTCATCGAGTGCCGGAAAATCATCGGTTGCTGGAGGGCACTTAGAAGGTTCGGCATTGGAAGAAGTTCCAGTCTCAACTACGAGACCAGATATGCCAACTCCATACGCAGCAAGTACCAGGGGTTGAGGAACACCCTCAGTCAGGTTAAAGTTAGACTAGATGGTGCTGTTGTACTTCTAAGTGTATGCTTCTGTTGTACTATGCGTGCTTATAAGTACTGTCACTTCTCGTTGCCGTGTACTGATATTAACAACCTCAAAGTAATAACAATAATAGTAATAATAATAATAATAATAATAATAATAATAATAATAATAATAATAATAATAATAATAATAATAATAATAATAATAATAATCGTAATCATAATAAGTTTGGGTAGATATTTAATAATAGCAAACAAGACTCAACGATGTAATGATTCGTTTTTTTTTTACATCATCACGGAATCATGAAACGCGTTGAGATGTTTCTATGGAAACATTGATCAAACATTCTTTTGGATTTTGACGTGACCGTAGTTTTGTTGTTGTTGTCGTCGTCGTCATCAAAGATGAGAAATTATGGAGTGGTACTTGCGACTTTTGAATTTCTTTTTTCATCTCCGATAAATTTTTTTGGATAAATTTTGGAGGGCAATTGCATCTTCATATCAGTTTCATTTTCCGCTCTCTCGTGGCGTACTCTAGCGGTCGGGCAAACAAACGAATAGTCAAGCGTTATCATCATCATCATCACCAACAACCTTTAATTAAATTTGTTATTATTATTACTATTATTTTTTTTTATTGTCATTGTTGTTATTATTTTACAGAAGGATGTCGGAAACATGAATGCTCCTGGATCAAGAAGAGGAAGGTGACTGAAATTCTAGCTTGTTATTTATTTCCATTTAAACTAAATAACCTAATTATTTAAAAGATATAAATACATCAATTTAATTTATATTTAATTAAATTTAAGTGTCTCTGACGCTAAGCAGGGGGCGCTTTTTAAATAAATTATTATTAAATAAAGTGTCTATTTATTAAGCATCACTTAGAATGAACTTGACTGATGAAGATGAATTTTATAATGAGTCTTCAATTAATTACCTGCTGTGGTGGAGTGGGCTTCACATGAATAATCTATTAGCCAAATTATTATTATAATTAGCAGACATATATGGTCATGTGGAGGTTAACGAGACTAACGAGAATATATTGGAATAATAAATTATGTGTATGTATTATATATATAATAAAAATTAAAAATTAACAATAATAATAGTAATATTAGTAATAATAATAAGTGCATTTGTAAAGCAGTTATAATACAAAAGCTTAGGTTCTATTAGGTATTAAGTATTGATTATTAATTATACATATTTCTTTAAGTCATGGTGATGATACTTGTATAAAATAAACATCATAGTTTAAAACAATTGGAGAAATGGATCCTTAGACATATTGGCCTAGTTCTGATATTTCTGGTAATAGTCATAACAAGATACTAAAAATAGTCATGGAAAATTCCTAAGAATATTCTCTGGTTTCAGGTGTTAGTCAGTGTTTATGTTGAGATTATTATTTAGGTGTTTTAGGCGAATATTATTTTTTGAAAAGTTTAAATGGATTGTAGTATATAGTAAATATTTAATTTATTTATGTTTTGTAAATATTTCAGTCGGACAAATAGACTTGCTGCTCTCAATACAACAGTGAGGAGAACAAGCAGTTAGTATTCTGTAATTAGTTAACAATTTATTATTATTATTATTATTATTATTATTGGCTGTAATTATGTCCATTTTTAATCAGTGAGAACAGTTGAGACTGGAAACATTCACGGAGCCACTTCCTGCGGCTCTTCTGTGCCCAGTCATCCGTTCCCTCTCCAGATCAACCACTTGAAAAGGTTCTCTAATTAGTTAATTATTAATAAAATAATTAATAAATTAATAGTTAATTAATTAACTCATGATCAAATTAATTAATTTAAAACAATTGGAGAAATGGATCCTTAGTCATATTGGCCTATTTCTATTAATTAACTTAAAATGTTATCCTCATTAATGTATGCTGTCTATTGTTCTGAGTATACAGGTTGTGTTATTTATATGGATTTGTAATGAATACCTGATAATTGGGATGCTGTTTATAAAAAAATTTTTTAAATGAATAACCAAATTTAAAGACATTTTAAACATATGAATGCGTTAAATTATATAGAACATAAACTGAAGATATTAAATCATGATTTTATTGGAGCTCTGAAATGAGGGCATAAACATTCAATTTTGTCAAATTAATGTTCGTGGTCGACATTTGCAATTTGTCTTGCTTAGGTCTTCAGTGAATCTCCTTTATGTTCTGCATTAGTTTGATGTAACGCTTCAATATGGTAGTGCTTCAATAGGGACTCAAAAATTGGGTCACATTGGTGACATTTTTACTCCATTGACCACCCCCACCCCCCCCCCACCCCCCCCCCGTAAGGTTCCAATGGTGTTTTTTATTATTTAAAATGCATTTATATTTATATTTTCTGTATTTAAAATAATCTTGTGTTTATATTTTAAATATAAGTTTTTTAAGTTAATATTTGTTAAAAAAATGTATTTGTCTTGATTTGATTTATTGCTATTTAAAATACTAATTTCATAGACATTAGTGATAGTGTATATAATAATATAATGAGACAATTATATTATTAAATAATACTAACATATTCATCATCAAATGATATTAACATATTTATTCATAAATAATATTAGCATATTTATTAACAAATAATATTAAGATATTTATTACTAACATATAATGTTAACAACATGCAGCCACTTGGAACACAGAAGGTGGTCTGTGACATCACTGCCCTCGTCAGGATACATCACCAACACACCAACAAGCTCCAATGTTTCGGTGGGTATTTCCTGTTGTTTATTTATAAATAATTGTAATGGTAATTATTTATTTATTTATTTATTTATTTTTGTATGTTGTCGTGGTTAAGAATTAAGTTAATTATATTGATATATTGATAGTAATATCATGATGTCACTTTTAAAGTAGAGGGCTAAATGGATTACTAATTAATAGTTATAATTACTTAGGTGATGGTAATGATGATTCTTAGCTATTCTATAGTGTTGCTGGTATTACGTTCACTTTAATATAAATATTGAAGTGATTTTATTTTATGCATTTTTAAAGATTAATAACAATAATACCAATAGTAATAGCAACAATAACAACAACAACAACAATAATAATAATAATAATGCATGTGGTTGCTATTTTTCTTGATAGATTCCTGGATTGTTCAAGGTACTTTTGAACTCATTTTCCATTCTTTAGTGATTAGTCCATTTAGATTCTTTGGTTACTGCTGCTTCTTTTCTATTAGTATTAATTAGTATTACTATTAGTATTATTATTATTCTTTTATTTGAATGTTGTTATTATTAACACTATTATTATTATTATTTTTATTATATACTTTCTGTATATATTGTTGCTTTTTAATGCTCATTGATACTTGTGGCATGCAAATTCATAGCCTCCTCCCACCATCATGATTGGTCAATTGCATTGTCACGTGACACAGTCGTCTATATTTCTGCGTCCTTCCTGCCCACGTGATTTCATTACTCAAGGATCGTTGCCAACATCGTCGTCGTCGTCATCATCATCAATCCACGTAACAACCCTCATCATCATCATCATCGTCGTCGTCGTTAATAAAAAATTGACAAGTGATTCTTTATCCATTTTTTCATCCATCTTGCATCGCTCTCCGGTCTCGCGAGAGATTTTCGTTTCTCACTGCCGTGGAAGTTGAGACTAATTTGTTAATTTGAATCTTCCTGGAGCCCCATTGCCTCTCTCTGCCTCTCGCTTCATTCCTCTTCCTTGTTTCTGACAGTTTCCAACATGGATTCCTGCCTTCCTTGCCCTGCATTCCTAATTTACAGTTTTTCCAAGACCAAGGCAAGCTACTTCTCTGCATTTATCTAGCTCTCTCTCGATTATCCCTCTGCTGGACAAACGAGGCTGTATTGAATTGCCTGTGCATATGAAATGAAATGTATTTCTTCCTGCTAGAAGGAGATTTATATTCATGATGATGATGTTGATGGTGGTGGTTGTGGTAATGATGGTGATGACATTAATGTTATGGAGGTAAGACATTTGACAATGCAGGGTTTTATTTTATAATTAATATTTGTCTGGTAGGACTTCCTGTTGCAAGCACTTCCACGTGGAAAGAATGAGGATGTTGGTGGTGGTGGTGGTGGTGGTGGTGGTGGTGGTGATGATGATGATGATGATGATGATGATGATGGATGATGATGATGATGATGATGATGATGATGATGATAGTGGTTCTAATACTGACAGTAATCATTTTGAAATGATGATGGTGAAAGTAATGATGTTGCGATAAAGTTGATGACAGCAACGGTAATTAAATGGCTTCCTGAATTAATGAGGTGAGGCTCATCTTAAATTCAGTCCGCTGGCTGGTGAATAATCTGTGAGCTCTTTATTAATTTTTTTTAACCTTTATTAATAAATTAATTACACCTGATGCATCACTCCAAAACCTATTCTGGCAGTGATTTAATTGAGACCTAAATCATTATCGAGACTGCTCATCATAATTGTCATCATCATTACCTCTACCATCATCATCATAATTGTCATCATCATTACATCTACCATCATCATCATTATCATCATCATCATATTGTGATGTTTTCTCCTTTCTCAGACCCCTTAATCACACTTAAGACACTTTTTGTGTTAACATTTCTATTCCTTTTTTTTTTAATTTTTTTTTATGTGACATTTGATTATTTTGGAATTATATTTATTAATGGGAAGTTTTCCTTCTTATTTGGTCGATTTTAATTAAAAACCCTTTTTTTTTCTTCTGCATCCCCAGAGGAATTTATTTGGAGTGAAAATTTTTGAAAAGTTGAAATGATTTCAAGCGATTATTAATGACAGTAATGTTATTATTATTAGTGTTGTTATTGTTGTTATTATTATTATTATTATTATCAATTTCTTAGTTATCATTCGTTATTATAATTAATATTATTAATTTTTTAAATTATTTTTTATTTGTATAAATTTGTCAAACTTAGGCAGGATTAAATAGAATTTCATTTCATGAAATTAATGAATTAAATAAATATAATTTATTAATAAGTTAAATTAATTTAATACGTCTTGCATCCTTTTATTAAACTTGTCTCTTATTAATTTTATTTGAATTTCGACATTAAATTTATCTTTTATTAGTCTTAATTAACTATATTTGAATCACAATAACTAGGTCAGTTTATATGAAGTATGGTAATATATGTGATACTTAATAAAATATGGTGATATATAAAAATGATAAATCATCATTTCATGTGAGTACGAACTGCATTTTGAAGCATTAAGTTTCATTTCCTCGGACATGTTTTTTAATTTCCTGCTTTTAGAAAAGATTAAGCGATTGAAGTACTTAAGTGACATCTCACCTGTTGGTAGTAGCACATACCTAAACCTCTGCCATAATACTTAGTAATTATTATTATTATTATTTTGCAAATAGTGGTAAGAGTAAGTGTATAATTTTAGCTGCCAGTAATAATAATAATAATTATTATTATAACATGGATTATATTATTATAACAATAATAATAATACAGCCTTTATTTTAAGTGGCATGGCTTATGTAAGGGTTTGTTATTTTCTATTTTACATTTCCATTTGATGATGGGCCTTTTGTTTTGAATTTAAAGGCTTTTAGGACTGGTTTGAGGCAAATGGACTTGTTTTTCATAAATATTATTCTCTCTCAGTTAATATTAATTTACTGTTATAAATATTATTCTGTCTAGGTAATAATTACTTTTATTATTGTAAATAATATTACCTCTTGATGATATTATTTTTATTATTAGAATTTGATTTTGGTCGTAATTCATATAGCAGTTATTATTACATTATTATTGTCAACATAACATGCAGTTTATTAACGTAACTTAAATGTTGCTTAATTCATTAATTTAAATTTTAAAATTTCTAGAGAGTGATTATTACAAATAATTATAAATCAGTGATCTACATTCTCAATTCCACAGCATTCCTCACAGGAGAAACTCCAACTGGCTCAAGCTGATGTCACAAACCCATCATCATCAGCCCTATGTCCTAGGGCAACATCATCGCCATCACCTCACGGCAACCTCGGCTGCAACGCCCCCTCCAGCGGTTCCACCCGGCAGCCCTCGTCTTCTAGCAGTCGACAGCCGAGCCCCCTGCTGTCTGTAGAAAACAACGGGCCGAACAGCGAATCCGAGGGGGATAGAAGGTTCTCCCCGGCAGCCCCCTCTCCATCTTTTGCTTACCTGGATGACGAGGAAGATGCCCAGAGTACCAGCAGCATGAGCAGCTTTGCTGACAGTTTCAACTCAAAGAACAACTGTCCATTCTTCAGGCAGAGATCTTACAGTCTCTCGTGAGTTGAGACGAATTGTGTATTCAGTGTATTCATATTTATGTTAATTATGTGTAATTATTCTTAAATTATAACATTTTAAGCCTGCAATCTGAATTTCTCTGATTGCAGCATCTGTTTGGATGAATGTAATTAATATGGCGAGATTAATTCTATTTTTACGGATGCATTAAGGCTTAACGATTAAGCGACATCTTCTCCCTCAACAATTGATCAGATTGTGATTGGGTGATGAATTGGACGAGATAAATTTAGACTGCCGATAATGTCCGAGTTACTGGCCATAATAATAATTATTATAATAATTATAATAATTAATTTACAAAGCACCACGTGCGTAGCCTCATATTGTTTTCTAATCAGTCCATTTTGAATCCCACCCTGGGATTTGAACCCTGTACCTTTGAATGTCCCGTCCGCACTTGTCCGAACATTTCACTGAAAATAATGAATGCAGAAGTGTTTCCTTTTCGTGGAGCGACTTTTGACTGGCACGTTGATCCGACGTCGAATTTCCAAGATTTGCCGTTCTTCGTTCCTCTGACGTTTCTATTTCTGCAATTCGATTTTAATTTTATTTAATTAGGAGATTTCTCGTTGACCGGCTCGAGGGATTTTTTCTTAATTTGTTGCATTTATTTTGTTATTAGTTTTAAATTTATTTAGCTGGATGGAATGATTCGATTCATTGAGGTTCACATTGAAAATGAATTCAATATCCAAAACGTTTTTGTGTTTATTATTATTATTATTAATGTCATTATTATTGTTGTTGTTATTAATTATATTTCCCATAGAATATTTATAAAACTGTCCACATGATCAAAAACCAAATCCATGTCCATTTTTTTCCGAGCAGAAGTTCTGGTAGATGTTCGAGAGGTTGCGATGCGGAAACAGCTGTCCTCATGAACGACATTTACAGGGAGAGGTTTCCAAAGGTTAGTTTTTGTATTGTATTCTTTTTATATTGTTTTATTTTTGTATTGTATTCTTTTTATATTGTTTTATTTTTGTATTGTATTCTTTTTATATTGTTTTATTTATATATTGTATTCTTTTTATATTGTTTTATTTTTGTATTGTATTCTTTTTGTATTGTGTTATTTTATTTTGTCTTGTTTGTCTGGTAATTATCAAATTTTTGAATCAGTGCTTTTAAAGGAAAAATTAAAGATTAAGCTGTAAAATGATATTATTGCAGATGTAATATTAATATTAGACGTAATTATTATTAAATTAATTGCTAAGGAAAAATAAAAAAATTACATACCAGGAATTATTATTATAATTATTATTATTATACTTGCCCTTTATTTTCCATCGAAAGTTATTATATTGTCTATCACGACAGGCTGCTTTTAAGGCTCTCGACAGCTTCTTAGAATATTTTTATCATCATCATCATGGCCATGGCAACTACATAATGCACAAGACTACAAGATTTTCTGTTAATTATATTTATTTAATCACAAATTCAGAGTTATTGAATATTTTACATTTCATTAAGATAGTTTGTCTAAAACCGTTTCTCACTTGAAAGAAATTGAGATTTTGTATCCCCAGGAGAAGTAAATTTGTGTTTCAAATGACAAATGATAAATTGCCTCCGTGAACTTTATGTCTGGAGGACTTCATATACTTATATAAATCATATAATTATGTAATTTTGTAACCATATAATTTTAGTAATTATTTGTAGAAATTAATTTTAAAGTTTACTGGTAATTTGAGTGAATTATGGTTCTTTAAAATAATTATTTGCCCACAGTTTGGAAAAATTTTATCGGAATAATTGAAAATAGATTGAAAACATTATTGGAAATGGTTCCAGTTGGTACTTCCAGCTTTGAGAGCTTTCTTTCTGCAAACATTCTTTCACGTAACCATCCATCCATTTATCCATGCATCCATTCACTTCTTAGCGGAGACAAAAAGTTTTTTAAATCGAAACAATCCGTTCAAAATCTTTCTCATAGCTTTGGTTAATTATAATTTAAAATAAGAAATGACGCTCTTAATATCACTTAACTCCAATCAACTCACTTAGCTTTATTATCACTTGAGCGTTAAACGCGTACATCTGTAATTGTTCCTAATTTTGTGTTATATTAATGGAAAAATGTTTTTTGACATTTGAGTAGCATCATACAATGGTTACAGCTAATTTTTGCTTCAAAATCGATCATTTTATTAATTCAATTATTTCCTAATTGGATTTAAAAAGCACAAAGACTAGTGATGATGAATAAGTCTAGGAATTGAGTGATTCATGTGTCACAGGAAGTCATAAATTTTAATTAAGTCATTCTTTATTAATCTGCCCATTGGTTTTTTGTTTGCTTTGTTTCATTTTGATGATTAATTAATTTGATCAAAAAAAATGATACTACTATCATCATCATCACATTCAACGATGGTGGCGGTGGTTTGTGACTAGAGAATCATTTATTGTGGCGATAATGATGAAAGCACATAATGCTAATATTTATTCATTGCGCAATAATTTCTTTTCTATGTTTACCATCGACTAGTGTGGTTATGAGTCGGTTACAAATGAGAATTAATCGATATAAATAACAACGTTATAGTAAAAATAATAATAATAATAATACAGTTGTTTGAATTGAACAAAATTGTTGTTATTATTATAACAATAATAATACAGTTGTTTGAATTGAACAAAATTGTTGTTATTATTATAATAATAATAATACAGTTGTTTGAATTGAACAAAATTTTTGACCATTTGCAGGCCATGGAGCAAATGGAGGAGAGGTTGGTTCAGTTCATCTCGAGCAACAGGGTGGTACCCGCGTGTGGTTCGGATCCTCAGGGGTGCCTGGATGTCGAGTCGTCGGGAGCTGTCAGATTTGCATGGAACCAGGTGCTTGTTGTTGTTAATAACATTGTTACTGTTATTTTTATTGTTGTTGTTGTTATTATTGTTGTTATTGTTATTATTATTATTATTTTATTTAAAGTGCATTTATAACCTGTTGTTATTGTTGTTAATAATTTACGTTAATTCATCTTTAACTAATTTATTTCTTGACCTCGCCTTGAGAAGTTCATATTAAAAATGTTGAATTTTTTTTAATTTCCTGTACAAAAAAGAACCTTTTTATTGCTGCTGAGCTTTTAATAAAATTATTCGAATGAAATTATTTTCACGAACTCCAACGAGAATCACTCTGGCATTAATTTTAATCATTTGAAATTAAAACGATATTTATTTGAAATAATAATAATATTAATAATATTAATAATAAATACATTATCTCGAAGGTGATGAAGTTGGCAGAAGATTGTTTGCAGAAGTCGAGAGACAAGATGCTGAGCAGTTCCTATTTTTACGAACTCTCGGAAAACCTTCAGACCCTCCTGACCGATGTGAGTGCACTGTTTGTTATGTTACGTTTATTCTAACTTTTATTTGAATTTTACTGCATTTTTAAGAATTTCCTGAATTTATATTCTTTTGTCTGGAAGCGTAATTTATTTCGGAATAATTTAAAACCTCACGAAATCTGGTGATTAATGATAATGGGCAGTTATTTTATTAGTGCGAGGTAATTAGTTGATTGATGTCGTGTAATTAATTTATCGACGACAGGTAATTGTAGCAATGACTGTTGCAGCAACATTACTAAGGCCATCGGTGTTAACAATTAGGGCTCTCAGACATAATACATTATCGTCGCTTTGATCAATTGATTGCTCGACAACATTTAGATATTCATTTCCATTGATAACTAGCTAATTAAAAAGCAATTAATAATTAGTTATCTGGTTTGTTAATAACAAATTTTAATAATGAATGAATAATTTTAATGATAAATGATGATATTTTTTAATGCAATAATGAATGAACAAAGTAATAACAAATGAATAATTTGAGTGATGATTGAATAATATGATCATAGTGGTTAAATAATAACAAGTTAATTAATAACAGTTTAATTAATAATTGAAACCCCAAACAGGTGAAGAGCAGGAATCCTTCCGGTTACAAATCGATGGCAGTCCTCATCAGGAAACTCCTCGTCATTCTGTCACGACCGTCAAGACTCCTTGAATGCCTGGTGAGTCCTTGGCGATGACACGACAACCAACTCGGGTGTCGATGATGATGAAGGAGGTTGTGATGGTGATGATGACGAGGGCAAAAATGATGGGAAAGATAAGGATGGTGATAAGGATGATGACAATGAAGAAGATGATGCAAATTATGGAAACGATGATGATGGAGAAGGATTTTGTGGTGATGGTGATGACGTTTACATCGTGTCGAGAATGAGATGGACGAGGCACTCGGGAGTTAAAAATACTTCCGTTGCCTTTTCCAGACTCGCTGAAGATCATCAGTTTCAATTTTTCGTTGCATTTATTTATTATTTACGTTCATTACTTTGGTCGTGCGATGTCACGAATTATTTTTAATTCCTAATGACATTTTAACTTTTTAATAATAGCATTGAATTCAGTTGACATTCATTGAAATGAGTCTGTATTTCTGTATTTTCAAAGAAGTATTGAATCCTATAATCCGCTTCCTATTTCATCTAAAAATAAACAAATTTTAAATAATTTGAATTAAATTTGTATATCCTCCAGTTTTCACTTCTCATTAGAAGTTGTTGATCTTTTAAAATTAATTCCGGATTTTAACGTTTCCGTCAGGAATTCGACCCGGCAGAGTTCTACTACCTTTTGGAGGCCGCCGAGGGGCACATCAAGCAGACGATAAAGACCGACGTCCCCAAGTACATCATCAACAAACTCGGACTCAACAGAGCCTGTCTGACAGGTTGCTGTTATTCCGTTGTTTAATTTAATTTAATTTAATTCGTTAACGAATTAATTTAATTCATTCATTCAATAACCGGATTCAATAATTATTGATTTAATTTAACTGTCTTGATTTAACTCAATCATGGTTTATTAATTTTTATTATTTTGTCAGGAAATGTTGACTGATTGAATTTGCATTTTAGTATTTTAAGATCTTTATTTTATATTCGCTAATTACTGTTCTAAGATGGCTGACAAATATTTGAATTTTGATCCCAATTATCTGTGTTTCTTTATCATGTCTATCATGTGGTAGGTTATGTAGTTTTCTGCTTGGCCACAATCATCAATCAAATCGGATGCTGATTTTTAGTTATTTAATAATAACTTCATATTAGGAGAAAACTGATGAAAGTTCAAATTTTTAAATTCAATTTCAGATGCTAACAATGCTGAAGATCAACACGTTCAATTCTCAACTTCTTTTGGAGAGGACGAGGTAGATGATGATGGTGATGATATTGATGATGATGATGATGATAATGATGACGATGACGACGATGTTTTTAATGATGTGATGAGTTTTTATTAAATATTAATTAATTTAATTATTGTCATTAAAAGAATTGCTAAATTAATAATTTAAAGATTTTAAAATTGCTCATTGGTAGTTAACCAGATTCAGCAGATAACCAGATTTAAATATGTTAATTATATTGATCTGTTTATGCGTATCTATTTTCAAAGGCTGGAAATTCCGACTCAAATAACCTGAAGGAAGATGCTGGGATGAAAAAGCATCCTTCTGAAAATGATTTTGAAATCATCAAACTTATCAGCAACGGCGCTTATGGGTTGGTTATGATGATGATGATTGACTTAATTGTAATAAGTTAGGATAATTATTGAATTATTGTTTGAAATACAACTGGAAAGATGTCATATATATATATTTTATCGAATAAAAATTAATTAATTAAAAAAAAACAATTGAATATTTGCATTTACTTTTTGTATTAAATTTGTCATTAAATTTTACAATTATAATTACTATAAATTGCACCATTATTATTATTATTACTAAAATTATTATCATTAATAATTAAAGTTAATCTGTGATCACCACCATCATCACTTACTCATTACTTATTCATGATCACTCACGTTAAATTCCCAGGAGCGTTTACCTGATAAGAGAGAAGGAGACTAGGCACATCTTTGCCATGAAGAAGCTGCTCAAAAGCCACCTGGTTCTGAGGAACCAAGTCGAACAAGTCTTTGCCGAGAGGGACATTCTGACGTTCACGGACAACCCTTTCGTCGTCAGTTTCTACTGCAGCTTTGAGACGAAGGTTGGTTGTTGTTGTTGTTGTTGTTGTTGAGCGTTGTTTGAGACAAAGGTTAGTTGCTGTTGTTGTTGTGCATTGTTTGGGGAAAGTTTTGAGGCTGTCAGAAGATGGAATGTGGCCGATGAATGTGAATATTGTGAGGTTTAAAAATACTTATGATGTTTTATGATGATGTAAATAGTAATCTTCATTAAGTAATTTTTTATTACATCAGTATTATTGCACCTTTAAAAATCAGTTTGAAACCATTCGTTGCTTAATTTGATTGTAAATATTTAATGCATAATAAAACCTGTCATAGACCATAGGCCAGCAAAATTATATTTGATGGCTCCAAATTTATGAGTCAGCATTATTTTTCACGACAACAACCACGTATCGTAAAACTCCGATTATTGAATTCATCTTTATAACCACCACCATCATCACTTACTCATTACTTATTCATGATCACTCACCTGGACATGAACTTATGGAACACCTGTATCTCTCATCCATTGTTTCAGAAACACCTGTGCATGGTGATGGAATACGTGGAGGGAGGTGATGTGGGCACCCTACTCAAAAACATCGGGGGACCCCTACCTGTTGAGCTGGCCAGGTGAGATTTGATTGAGTTTATTGGGGAATTTAATTTAAATAGAGGAATTAGTTCCAAGATTTTAGTTAGAGAGCTGTCCTTTTAATGAAGTTTACTGAAAATTTATGTCTAATAATTTCAACAACAGTTACAGGGCGTAATATTACAATGCACAACTATGTTTACAGGATGTAATGTTACAAAATTACAGCATGTATTATTACAATTACAAGGTTACATTTACATTTACAGGATGTACTTTGCAGAGGCAGTACTTGCCTTGGAATACCTCCACAGCTATGGCATCGTTCATAGGGATCTTAAACCCGACAAGTAACCACATCAACATTTACAATTAAATTATTATTATTTGCAAAATTTTATTTGTTAATTGTTATCCATAAAATTATAAAGTTAATATTCCTTTATAATTATAAATAAGTAATAAGTAGTAGTAATTATTTAATTAAAATTTATTCCAACAGTCTCCTTATCACCTCCATGGGGCACATTAAACTCACAGACTTTGGACTCTCTAAGATCGGACTAATGAACTGTGAGCATCAACAATAAATAACATCACTTAAATTAATCATTTTATAATATAATAATCTTATTCATAAAAAATAATTATATGTATAAGTAATTATAGAATGAAACAATTTTAATGTATTTGATTATAACTTGTAGAAAAGATTTTGTATATTTTAGAAATTCAGTTAGCCTAATTAGTTACATTAAGAGCAATAATTTCATTAACCCCCCATTTTGGTCAAAATTAGAACATTCCCAAGTACACATTCATCTCAAATTGTAATCCAAACACCTGTAATGCTTTTACCTGCAGTGACGACCAACCTGTACGAGGGTTCCATCGATAAGGAATGCAAGCAGTTCAAAGACAAACAGGTGTTCGGAACTCCTGAATATATATCACCCGAGGTCATACTCAGGCAGGAATATGGTTGGTTAATTATAATTAACATAATTACATCATAATTATTATTACCATAAATATAATATAATAATATCACAATCTTGATGCATTACTTATGTCAAGTTAACATGCACAGACTGAATATTCAAATTTACTGCATTATTATATTGTAATATTATCATAATTCACTGCATAATTATTCCAGGGAAGTATATTATAATATTATCATAATTTACTGCATAATTATCTCAGGGAAATATATTATAACATTATCATAATTTGCTGCATAATTATCTCGGGGAAGTATGTTGTAATATTATCATAATTTGCTGCATAATTATCTCAGGGAAGCCTGTTGATTGGTGGTCGATGGGAGTCATCCTGTACGAGTTCTTGGTTGGTTGCGTTCCTTTCTATGGGGATACACCTGATGAACTCTTTGCTGCCATCATCAATGGTGAGTTATTATGATTATTATAAATTAATAGTTTTGTAATTATCATTATGATAATAATAATTGCATTTGATTGTAATTACATTTAATTACAATTATATTACGTTATTAACATATGAAAATATTTATATTATTTTTTATTATTAACTTTATTTACAGTTATTTTATGGTCCGCAATTAATGAACAACACAGCAGTTTTGCTTATTAGCATTGGCTAACTGATGAGGCTGTTATGACTGGTGGTGATAATTAATGCCATGTAAATTATAATAACTTTTTATAATAATAATTTATTTATATTCCTTGCGAATGAACTTTAACACTTCATAACCCAGCCCGTCGTGTCCTTAAATCTAAATCTTTCTTTGTGGCTACTCACCTCAGTACCTTCCTCCCCTCAGATCCAATCGAATGGCCCGATGACGAGTACTGCCCCCCTGAGGAAGCAAAGGATTTGGTGACGCAGCTCCTGCAACACATCCCCATGGATAGGCTGGGGTCGGGGGGCGCCAGCGAGGTCAAGGATCACCCGTTCTTTGAGGGGGTCGATTGGGATGGTCTGCTCCGGCAGAAGGCCGAGTTTGTGCCTCAGTTGCAGGATGAGGAGGACACCAGCTACTTTGACAGTCGGTTGAAATTGATGATGATGATGATGATGGTATTGATGATGATGATGTTGTTGATGGTGATATTTGCTGAATATCTATTAGTTAAATTTGATTTGTTGATGTTGATTCATTGTTCTTTACCCAACCTTACGGCCTTTCTTTACCAGCTCGGGTGGACAGGTACGACCACAGCGAAGAGATTGGAGATGATGACGATGAGGAGGAAGATGACGATGTTCTCTTCCACAGCTTTTCATCTTGTTCATCGAACTATAGCAAGAACCAGAAGGAATCCAGGAAGTCGATGGGAGATGCTGACAGAGTGGAAACTGCTGAGGTGATGACGGTGATTATGGCTATGATGATTTCTGATGGAAATATGGTGAAAGATGATGATGATGATGGTGGTGGTGGTGATGACATCAATAGTGTTTCCTTTTTTACATTTTACCATCTCTTTTATATTTTAACAAATCCAGTGAAAATGTTTTCATTTTGTCTTTCCCACTAAACAGACTCTCACCACCAAATGCAAGAGCACTCCGCTCAGTTGCATCTGCCAACCTCTGCAGCCAATCCAAGTTCCCATAGCAACCGAAGCTTTTGCTTCCAAGGGGACTCCAGATGGAAGGAATGTGATTCCTCGTGATTTGAAGGAAAACGCTGGAAAAATTGACCTACTTTCGGATGACCTTGAGATGCTGAAATTCAATGTCATCACGTCGACCAGTACACCGAAGGCTGCGTCCGGGTGGGTTGTCTTCCCTAACGCATTTTAATGTTAATGATGATTCCCAGTTAATATTTTTCAATAATAATAATAATAAATAACGTTATTCCATTCAACAACAAATCAACGACCCTTCCAGCAATGCAGACAGAAATGAAGGCAGTGTCGTCTCCAGATCCTTCGACATGAGCGACTCCTCGTCCTCCAAGCTCGACAGTTTCAATAAGTCGAACGTCATCCGTCTCTCTCGCGAGAATAACATCCCCGCTGCCAAAGTCGTACCCAAGTTGAACATATTTGAAGATGAGGAGGTCGAAAAGGTCGAAGATTCAAAAGTCAAAGGTCAGACTTTGATGCATTAAAATCGTGAACTCTTTGACGTCATTGTTGATGAAGCTAGGTGATGTCACTTTAAAAGGAGATGATGATGACGTGATGATGATTTTGAAGTAACTTTCAGCTGGGCATTATTTTTAAACAAACATTACTTTGACCTGTTTGTGCCTTTCAAATTCAATTTCTTTCTAGTTTATTATGAATTTTATTAATTATAGTGAATAATTGATCAATGACCAATCAATTTATGCCGCCAGCGATTGACTTTTCAGAGTGCAAAACGTCTGACACAAGTCAAAACACCTCCATTCGTAATTCTTCAGTTTTGCTCCATCATTCCGCCACTCCATCACCGACATCAAAACCAACGCAGCAACATCCGAGCAGCGACATTCTCGAAGAAGGCGACATTTCAAAGGTCGCCGAAGTTCAAAGGTCAGCGAAAGGGTCGTCGACGGCTAAGTTCAGCAGAAGTATTTCCGACCTGGCATCTCGCGACACCTCGAGAAGCGTCTTCAGAACCTTCCTTCCCTCCTCTGATGCCAGCGGCAAGACCAGCTTCTGCTTGTCTGAGGACTGCGACGAGAAGGTTGCTGCAAACAAGTTGAAAGTCGACTCCGTCATCAACGAGTCTTTGCCAGACGTCTTTGAAACTCTGAGCGTCGGCGAAACAAAAGATTTCGTCGGAAAGAAGCACGACGGGGGCGTTCGATCCTGTCAGTCGGTCGATTCGGAACATTCTCGCGCACCTACGGGAAGGATTTCGCAACCTTTCGTTTCCAACCTCACAAAGTCCTTCCAAAAGCAAGTCACTCTGACGATTTTTGCCGAGAACATCAAAGAAGAGCAAGTCAGCCAGGCTTCTGAAACTGAGCCGCATGGACCAATCTTGGCAAAGCATCTCCAGGAACCTTCCATCATAAATTTACAGTCACTGAGGCAGAGCTGCGAATCCTCAGAGGCCAAAATTCCTCGAGCGATTGAATCGTCGGTAGCCGAAGCACCTAAAATCCTCAGCACGAATCTGGATGCGAGCTCAACAAGTTCAGAACGACACGTCCATTTGGCGTCTTCGGAGGCAAAAACTATTGAAGAGGAGGTCGGAACCACGTCCTTGAGGGTTCGATCGATGCCAGAGTCGAGTTCCGGCACCGTGCGGAGGCATTCAAAGTCCCTCGACGCTCGAAGATGGAGTTCCAACAAGGAAGGCATGTGTCCTCTGTTTTCTCAGCCTTCTGAGATTGACTCGAGTTTGCAATAAAATTTCTCTTCTCGTGGCTTGAAATCTGATTTCTGTTTGTTTAGGCATTTCAACATTTGGATTAAATGATCTGTTAGGATGCGTTTGTTGTCAATTACATTCAGAATGGACTTTGTTATTATTATTTTTGTTCTATTTTAATTATGTTTGCTTGCAAGGCTCAAAGTGACTAGCATTACAATGTCTATCATTGATTCCAGGTAACAGCTACCATTTCCATCACGACACTGGCACCAGGGACTTGTCTCCCGGAAGGGACTCTCCGTTCTACGGGTGCCTCAAACCCACCCTAATCATCAAGAGGGGTCCGAGGGGCTACGGCTTTGTCCTGAAGGCCATCCGAGTTTTCTTAGGGGACACTAACAAGCACACCATTCATCACATGATCGTGGTTAGGCTGCCAGCTCATGTTTGAGACGATTGTATTTTCAAGGGACTTTCACAGAAATAGTGTTACTTTTAACTAAAATTTGATTTATTCATCGAATTCATTAATTAATTGAAACCAAATTCATGCTTTTTGTGGTTTTAATTTTAAAAATGAATTTACCTTCTTTTAACCTCGTAGTCTGTCGAGCCAAACAGTCCCTCCCACGAGGCTGGACTGAAGTGTGGTGATGTGCTCTTCAAAGTCAATGGTGTCTTGGTGCAAGGTCTCCTGCACAGCCAGGTCATCAACCTCATCCTGTCAAAACCCGACAAGGTGAAACTTCAAGTCGCCCCGATCGGTTCCACCACCATAAGGCCCGGACCGTCCTCAGCCCCGAAATCCTCGAAGAAGCCGAACATCCTCACGGAGCTGACGAAGCAGATCCAGCTGTCGACTTCAAAGTGGTACAACAACCTCTACCATGCTGCCTCCCCCATGGTGAGAGCAAGAGATCCAGTGGCAAAGGAGGGTTCTTCCCCTACGCCCATCTGCTGCGAGGACCACCCGAAGTGCAAGCGAACGGGGTACTCATTGTTCAGGAGACTGAGCAGCAAGAAAGTCGAGCTGCTGGGTTCCTCGTGTCCTTCCCACCACCAAAAAAGTGGCAGTACGACGGTGGACGCTTCCCTCGGGCCCGGCAAAGCCCTGCTTCCCTCGGGCAGAAGCGAGGGCCACCACGAAAAGAAGCACACCATCTTGCGCAACCACCCCCTCCACCTCAGCAGGAGATGCTCTTCCGGAAGCACGGCGGTCGATTCCACTGGAAATTCTCCTCAGAGCATGAGTCCTTCATCGAGCGGATCGAATTCTCCGTCCTACCAGCACACGGGGAGGCCGAGTTCCCTCCTCTTCCACCACGGGATGAAGCTGAGTTCTGCAGGCGGCGGTCACGGAAGCGGGTTCGCAGTCCACCCGTCGAGCAGACGAAAATCCTGGCACAACATTCCACCTTCTCCTTTGGCCAGAACACCTTCTACCAGTGCGACCTGCACCAATGCGGCCGTACAGTCCACTGTGGCGTCCAAACCGTCAAAGTCGTCTGCAGTTCCGAGGGAAAGCACGAATGCAGAGCAAGTGCTCCAGACCACCTGCGAAAGGCCGGTCGAACTTGCCCTGAAGACAACCATACACTGAACTTATTTACCAGCCTCCAGGGGGCTCGGGCTGGACTGCCCCAAGATGTTTTTAATCTGAACGGTTGTTCGATCTCTACTGCTCACTCCTTAATTTTATTCTCGATCTGCTCATATTGTTCGTACTCGTGTACTGGTGCACCGACTGTACTGATACACTTATGTCCGTTATCTTCTTCATCGTAGACTCAAGTTCCAATCGAAGTGATTTTTTATGACCGAGTATTATTTTTAGCTTCGTTGCATTTTTTCAGGCTCTTACCTTGTTTTAATCGTCTGGTGCCAAATAATCCCAAGACCTGGTCGTGAATTCGAGGCGAAGTTTCGATTAAAAGTTAAAACCTCTAATCGCCCGCACAAGTTATTCAAATTATTTAAATTTATTCAATTTACTACAAGTTCTAGTCATACTGATTCTTACAGTCAAAATGGAAGGCATGATTTGTGTAAAGTCCTCATTGGCTTACTATTATTATATTTTTTTATTGTTTTGCAAAAACTTCCTTCTGTATTGTTATTATCATTATTATTATAATTTATTATTATTATTATTATTATTATTATTATTATTATTATATTATTATTATTATTATTATTACATTCACTATTGTTATTATTTAAGCATTTTAGGACGTATGTTCAGAAAAAATTTCTGCTTATTGAGATTAACTAAATTAAATTCTTTTAGAACAAACTTAATTTAATGATTTTACATTATTCCTCATCGATCTGATAACGTAATCAAGCATTATTATTGAATATATATCATTAATATTATATTATATATATAATTACTGTAAACGCTCGTGGACACTTGAAGTTTTATTTGACTTGAAATGTCTGATTGCTTGATTGCCATTTGAACAACAGCGGACTTACAAACTCAATTCAATTACAACACATTCGCACCTTTCGCTTCCCTATTGGCCAATGTCAACCACATTTGAATGTCAACAGGTGTTTAATAGATGTCTGCTTGACTGGTGAATCAGTTTTAATCACAGGTAATCAGAAATGTATTTTTGAAAGTTCCCGTTTATTTACATTCACCACGTCACTGACTTACTTTCACTTTTTAATTTTTTTTCTTTTCTCAAACAATTTTGTTGAATTCGATTTGCAGAGGGCACCTTGTGTCAAGTTGCTGCTGTTATGATAGTGATCTTGTCGTAGCATCATCGTGACAAATTAAGAGTCGTAAAGTGTTGTTCATGTTGCATTTTTGAAGCATTGTGATGACGTCAAAAAGGAGAATTAAAATTCATTCGTGATACTTGAGAGTCCATTTTGATTTTTATTTTTATTTTACATTTGAAAAAAAGTATTTTATAGCTTTAAAAATGTTTATTTTGATGTCGGCGACTTAATCGTATTTAGAGGATAACTGAAGAATTGATTAGAAATATAAACGTAAAAGTACTATTTTTAAAAATGTAAAAAGTTTTATTTTTTTATTTATTTATTTATTTATTGAAACCAAAAAGAGGGCCTAAAGTGAACGCTAACACAAATTGGTGTCAGATGATCTGTACATGTAGAGTGCATATACCAAATTTAGGTCAATTAAATTGTTAGAAACTTCTTCAAGTCAGTGTTGGAAATGCAGGCCTTAAACCGACTATGAGTTGTAGAGGTAATAATATCTGGGGGCAGAGAGTTCCAGGATTTTGCGATTCTGTTGGTGAAGAAATGGAGCCTGTGAGTAGTTGAGCACTTTTCATGGCCACGAGTGCGAGATGACAGGAAATTGGGGAAGTTGGAGACGACGCAGTGAGTGAAGCTGTGTAACATTTTGTGACAGAGGCATAAATCATGGATGAGGCGTCGGTGTTCCAGTGTCTTGAGTCCGCGTTTTTGAAGTCTGCTCATATAAGGTAGATTTCGTACACCCGGTATGGCTCTTGTGGTAAACCTTTGGACTCGCTCGATCTTTGTTATGAGCTGCTTGTTGTGGGGGCTCCAGACCGGGGAGCAATATTCGAGGATTGGCCGAACATAGGTGCAGTATGCTCCGGTCAATATTCGCTTGTCCCTTGAGCGAAAGCATTTGAGGATTAGGCGTGTTCTGACAAAGGCCTTTAAGTTTAAGCAAATATCTTTGAGTTTAGATCCAAATTTAAGAATATTGAATATATATTATTAATATTATATTATATACTATTATCAATATTACTAACTAATTTGATTCGATATAATAGTATAGATTTTAGTATAGATAGTTCAAAAATTCCGTTTTTTACAATAATGTGTAAAAATAAATATAAAAAAGGCGAAAATAAATTATCGCTAAAATAAATTTTAAAACGCGGCATAAATTGATAAATTTCTATTCGTAAGGCACATTTTGGGAAACATCATGTTACTAAACAAACGTACATTTTCGGTTATGGTTTATAGTAACATGTATAGAAATATATATATATATATATACGCTAAACATAAATTATTTTATACAAAACATAACATATAACAAATATTAACATATAGAAGTGACTGGTAAAAGCCAAAACAAATTTGGTCAGTTTTCCACGGTTTTATAGGGATAGGGTTGTGGCTAGGGTTCGAGTTAAGGGTTAAGGATTAGGGTTAAGGCTAGGATTAAGATATGGTTAGGCGTACTGGTTGAAACTGTTGCTACCCACCCTTGAGTTCTCTTTGCCAGTTAATATCGGATAACGTTCTTTTTATAAGTAGTGAATCTATTTTGTATTATTTGTATATAAATGCAAATATTTTAAATATAAATTTGAATTGCAAAGGAAAGAATTACTTATAAAACCTATATAAAATATTTCGTTAATGTTTGTTCTTGATCTGAAAATATTTTCAAAGACTCTCTCATCAATTAAATTAATTATAATTATAATAATCTCCGACATTAACTTGCAAAGCTTTATGATAATGTTTAACGCTAATAAGGGTAAACCACCATGGTACTGTGTCTATATTGAAATAACCCGGGGGTCCGTAAATAAGTAAGTTAACTAATAAGTTTATTAGAGCAGGTATTCAGTTAACGGAACTGAATAATAGAAGTTAAGCGTTTAAGGAATTGAGGTACTTAAGGATGCAAATGGTTATTTGGGCTTCTAAGTTGTCTTGATTCTCGTTGTTTGTCAGGTGATTATCGAGAATGCCTTTCTGTAGCAAAAATAGATCCCACGTGCCCGGAAAAGATGCCAAATATAATTAAGTACAAATTTAACTATATTAGCAATATAAACTTAATTAATTTCCAAAAATCTAAGTTTACAACATTACACCCTCCTTAAATCTGTTCGTCCCGAACAGACTGCTGCTCCCCGTGGTATTTCGCCAGTCGGCGAATGTGTGCCAGCTTCATTTTTACTCTCGGGACACAATCTCTAACATGGTGCCCATGTATCATCATTGTTTTAAGGCGAGCCCTTCCTCTTCTCGTATCTCTACTAAAACGCTTGCTGAAAAAGATCAGCAAAACAACCAACAGCACTAAATGCTCGCCTCGAATCTCCGACGACCTCCGAAGGCCAGAAAGCCCGCCCTGGCTGAGAACTCCACAAATGAACTCCTCAGACATTGATTCAACCTTATCAAACACGTACTCACGACCACCGAGTACCTCACCGTCAACATCTCCCCTCTCAGTTACAATGACAACCCCAGCTCCAACCTCCACGATATCCACAGCTGAATCGAATTCGGAAACTCCCAACCCCAGTTCCTCCACTGATTCCTCAACTCGAGGAGGCTCCACTCTGGTCTCTCCCAAAGTCCTCCCTTCAATTATTTCTTCGGTTCTCTCCACAACCGATACCAACGAGGCAATCGTGCACGGAATTGGCTCATCGGGCACTGGCGCGACTTCTCTGGAGTTTGCGAAACTTTCCCTCAGCTCACCTTTGTCCTCATTCTCAACATTTATTGGGAGCTCCACTATTGGACTGTCCCCGTCAACTACCAAACTGGCCTCACTCACCTCAGCAAAGGTCTCCTCAGCACCGTTCTCCTCACCCAGCTCTTCCCTCAGCTCCATTCCCGATTCCTCACTCCATGGAAGAAACACTTCGCTTTCCAAAGTTCTTCCATCTACAATTTCCTCGGTCTCCTTCTCAACCGAAACCAGTGTGGCAATCGGGTACACTGCTGAGGCCTCAGCTGGCTTGATGTTTATGGTGCTTGATGGAGTCTCCTCCGGTTGGTAGCTAGTAGAGGCCTTGTTGGAGAAAACCTCAGTTACTTTTTCCGTCTTTTCCTCTATCTTTTTTTGAAAGCCTTCCATTTTTTCTTGAAAACTTTTCATCCTTTTATCCATCTTTTCCATAATGCTGTTTAGATTGTTCACAACCGGATCAACAAATATATAAGCTTCTGGATCCTCACCCTGGTCTACTATCCACGACAGCAGGCGATCCTGCAATTCTTCCCTGGAGCCTTTCGAATCCATTTGCCTCAACTTAAGCTCACGTCTCATTCCAGCAAAAGTTAAATCTTCTAAGACCTTGCTCATGACTTACTTTTTGGGATCCCACTCCTGACACCAATGAAATAACCCGGGGGTCCGTAAATAAGTAAGTTAACTAATAAGTTTATTAGAGCAGGTATTCAGTTAACGGAACTGAATAATAGAAGTTAAGCGTTTAAGGAATTGAGGTACTTAAGGATGCAAATGGTTATTTGGGCTTCTAAGTTGTCTTGATTCTCGTTGTTTGTCAGGTGATTATCGAGAATGCCTTTCTGTAGCAAAAATAGATCCCACGTGCCCGGAAAAGATGCCAAATATAATTAAGTACAAATTTAACTATATTAGCAATATAAACTTAATTAATTTCCAAAAATCTAAGTTTACAACAATATATAAACACATAAGACAAAAGTAGTCTTTGTCCCGTCCTAATCATCTAGATATGCAACAGGCGTTAATAAAACATTACTTTTTAAGTAGTCTTTGACAGAAGCATGGATGAAACCATAATGATCTCTAGAAATTTTTGGAACTAGGCATAGCGGCCAAGCTATGAGGGACGATTTGTTTCGTCAATATAATAATGGAAATATGGAAACGAAATAAAAGGACATAATTGTAAAAATTTTAATATTTCAAAACACGGACGATCAAAAAAAAAAGAAAGAAAATGACAGGTCCATGGGCAGTCTCCTCCAATCAAGTACCCTCTAATCTGTCGTGGACGTCACATCTTTCAATACGAATGAAAATATCTGTGGTATGCATGGATGTGCTTAGCTTTTGCGAAGTAAAATTTTATTTTTAATGATGTTAAAAGAGGCCGGAAATAATGTGTGCATGGATAGGTGCATGAATGCATTGAAGATGGACGATGCATGAATGCATGGAGAAGGATGGATGAATGCATGGGAAAGTGGAATAATGGATGAATGAAAGAATGAGTCAGTGAAAGAAGTAAGCACGTGGAATAATCAACTACCTAAATCATGCCTATGTGCCACCTGCCGACAACAAAAGAAACGAAATTCAGCGTAGCAACATCTTTTTTTGCGTTCCCTCCATCCAAACTTTCGATAAATTCAAATATCTGAAAATAATTAACAACTCCACCATTTAATTTAAAATTTCTTTAAAAAAAAACTCCAAATAAATTCAAATGAATGATTTGAAAGATTCTTTTGAACGCGGAATGAACTCAAAATCTCCGATGAATGGAGTGGCAATTCTCGTCTTGATTGAATTTTTAATTTTATTTTTTTTATAATTAATAAAAACTTGTTAATATTAATTGCTTAATATGTAGTTATTATTATAACTCCTAATATTTGTTATTATATTTGATTTTGCTTAATTTGAAGAATTACCTGATTTTTTCTATTTTGTCGTTCTGAATTCATTCAAGAATATATTTAGTTTATTCTTAATTCACGAGTAGCTTATCCAATCATTGTTCTCATTTAAATTATTTTTCCATGAAAATGTTTCTAAAAAAAGATAATTAAAATAAATACATAAATAATATTTAAAAATCTATAAATGGCTTGGATTAAGGTCTGGATTAATTTGAAAAGTTTCTGAAAATAAGGAAATAACTTTTGAAAATAAGGCTATCATCATCGTCACCAATGACGCCATCGTCGTCATCATCATCATTGCCATCATCACCATCACAATTTGTAATGCCATTTTGAAAAGGTTCATTTTTGAGAAAATATGAAAATAAAATAAAAGTCACTTAAAAATCACCAAAATGATCATTTAGCACTATTAATCACGTAATAATTTATTACATTAATTAAATCATTAAAAATTAAAAACTTGTTTGATGAATATTTTGGTAATTTGTCAATTAATGCCAAAATATTGACGAAAGAATTTGATTAAAAACCACGTGATCAAATTGGGCGAGGATTCGAGCAGATGTGTTCGATGTATTGGCGGGAAAATTGGAGCTAAAATAACTGTGCAGATTAATATTTTCAGGTGACAAACGTTTTATAAATAACGGATACAAATATTTGTTATTCCCCACTAATATTATTGATACGATTAATGTTATTATTTGTTAAAATTATTATTACGATTGTTATTATTATTATTATTATAGTTAATTATAATTATAACTGCTACATCATGTATAGATTCTGAAGTATCAATTATCATAAAATGATCATTATCAAGAACGTTATTGGAGATATTGGTGATACAATTTCCGCAATGACGACCACGTCTTCTTAACGACTGACATTTCTTTTCAAATTATTATTCGTAATTATTATTATTCATCAATGCTGTTGTTGGTGTTATTGTTTTATTATTATTATTATTAGTATTATTATTATTATTATTAATTATTATTGTTATTATTATTATTATTTTATTATTATTATTATTAATTATTATTATTATTTTATTATTATTATTATTATTATGATTATTATTATTATTATTATTATTATTATGATTATTATTATTATTATTATTATTATTATTATTATTATTATTATTATTATTATATTATTATTATTAGTATTATTATTATTATTATATTATTATTATTATATATTATTATTATTATTATTATTATTATTAGTATTATTATTATTATTATTATTATTATTATTATTATTATTATTAATTATTATTATTATTATTATTATTATTATTATTATTATTATTATTATTATTATTATTATTATGTTCAACGAAAAAAAAACTCTCAACGCAAAAAGTCGAGGTGAAAGTTCGAATTCGGGAACCCTTCCAGGGTCCAACGAAATTCAACTCAATATTTTTCTGAGAATGCTTGCAGTTCCAAGGAGTGCTATTTTCTGGCACATGTGTGCCGAGGGTTTTCCTGGAACCATTTAGAGGTTATTAAGGTAGTTCATACTGACTGTTCCAAGGGCACCTATCACTATTGGTATGATTTTGGCCCTTACATTCCACATTCTTTGTATTTCAATCTGGGGGTCCTTGTATTTGTTGTACTTTTCCGCTTCTTTCTGAATTACATTTTGGTCATCTGGAATTGATATTTCTAAAATTTGGCATATTCGCTCCTGTTTATTTACGACTATTATATCTGGTCTATTAGCTGGAATTGTCCTATCTGTAATAATTGATTTATCCCAAAGTATATCCAAATTTGTCGTGCTTATAGTAGTTTGTGGTTGATGTTCGTAATATCTGGGATGTGTTTCTATTTGGAAGTTTTTACAGATCATCCAGTGAATGTATCCTGCCAGCTTGTTATGTCTCTTCGTATATTCTGTTGGTGCCAGCATGGAGCATCCAGATACTATGTGACTAATACTTTCAACGTGACTATGGCACATTCTGCATGTTCCTGTCACTTGCTGTTTTAATATCTTTTTTTGAAAGTATCTTGTGTTGAGGGCCTGCTCCTGTGCTGCTATTATTAGACTTTCTGTCTCAATTTTTAGTTCTGAGCTTTTTAACCATGCCCAAGTTTCCTTCATGTCTATCCTTTCTTGTTTATTTCGTTAATGAACTGACCATGGAGGGCCTTATTTTTATAGTTATTTATATGAAATTTTTCAATTAATTGACTAAATTCATCTTTACTTATAATCTGATTAGTGTCTATTGAATAAATTTGATTTATCTTTTCAGTTTCCTTTATGATCGAATACTTCTTCTTTGCTTTGTCAGCTAAATCGATCAAACCCACTAATCTATCTTGTGTGTTTGCCTGGATGTATGTTTTCAGATTTAGCATTGTTTTTTCAAATGAATTTTCAATACTAATAAGGCCTCTTCCTCCCTCTGATCGTCCAAAGTACAGTCTGTCTACATCAGCATTAGGATGATGTGCACCTGCCAAGGTAAGTAACTTCCTTGTCCTCCTGTCTATCTTTTGTAGATCGGATCTGAGCCATTCAAGTATGCCATAACTATAGCTCATAACGGGGATGGCAAGGTTGTTGATTGCTGTTATCTTGTTTTTTTGCATTTAACTGAGTCTTCAGAATCTGTTTGACTCTTTTATAGTATTCTTTCTTGATTTTTTCTTTCATCATCTCCTGCTTTATTCCCCCCACTTCCTCCATTCCCAAATATTTGTATGATTCCTCTGCATCAAGGTTTCTTATGTGAGTGTTGCAGTCAATATCTATTCCATTGCCTAGGACAACTTTTCCTTTTTTAATTTCCACAACAGCACATTTACTCAGTCCAAATGTCATTTGAATATCAGAAGAGAATTTTTCAACAATAATTAGTGCTTCTTTCATCTGATCTTTGTTTGTCATGAAGAGTTTCAAATCATCCATATATAATAGGTGTGTAATGCGTTGACATCCAATGTTATATCCAAATTGTTGTTGGTTTAGGAGTTGAGAGAGAGGGAACAAAGCCATGCAGAAAAGGAGTGCAGAAAGTGAATCCCCTTGAAAGATTCCTCTTTTTATTGCTATTGTCTCAGTCATTATTAGACCTTTCTCATGGTGAAGGCACATTTTTGTTTTCCATTTTTCCATTGAGCTTTTAATGAAATCTGTTATGGTAGGACACACTCTATAAATTTTTAATACTTCTATTATCCAGGAATGTGGGAGACTGTCGAATGCTTTTTTATAATCTATCCATGTTCAAATCTTTCTTTTGTTTCTTTGCTGATTGAGTGATTGCTAAATCTAATAGCAGTTGATCTTTACTTATTATTATTATTATTATTATTATTATTATTATTATTATTATTATTATTATTATTATTATTATTATTATTATATATATTATTATTATTATTATATTATTATTATTATTATTATTATTATTATTATTATTATTATTATTATATTATTATTATTATTCTTATTATTATTATTATTATTATTATTATTATTATATTTATTATTCTATTATTATTATTATTATTATTATAGAAAAATATTTTGACCATTCTGTCGATTGACGTGTTCACTATGATTAAAATATTTTATTCGAAAAATCAAAATAAAAATGTGAAATTTTAAAACTAACGAAGGAGCAATTATTCTGATTACTATTTTATTTTATTAGAATTATTTTTGATTTTTTAGTTTTAGACGGAAGAAAATTTTTAAATTGTGACGGAACAAGGAAATGATTTAGAAGCTTTTCATTCAAAAACAAAATCAAACTTTAGAAATTACAAATAAATAATTTTTTGAATTTTTCACTTTTTAAATGAAAATTGTCTTTTTCATCATTCTCAAGAAGGATCCTCATACACACACCAAGTTATTCATTCGTTCATTTGTTGATTCGTTCATTCATTCATTCATTCATTTTTGGACTATTCCAATTTATTATTCCCCTCATTACTCTAATACGCAGACAATCAATCCTCTCTTTAAGCAATCGTCGACCCATTCATCTTGTGTTCAATTCCCAGTCTGTAATCCGAGGCAAGCAAATTCGTAACAAGATTAATTTTTTTGGCCGAAAAGGATTTTTTATGTCTTCCCCTTTTCAAAAGAAGGATCTCCATTTGTTCAACAGTTTTTTTTTTAATCTCACTCACTTACTCACTCACTCACTCACTCACTCACTCACTCACTCACTCACTCACCCATCAATTCACTCCCATATTCTTCCTTCTTGACTTATAAATTCACACTACATTAGAAGCATTCAGTATCCTCAAGCATTTCAAACAATTTTCTTTTCAACTTTTCGTAAGAAAATTCATTCAAAAAAAAACGTATTTATAATTAAAATAAAATAAATCTTCTATAATGAGTTTTTTAATAATATTTGTTTCTAATGATTCAGTAAAATGAACATTAAAAGTAATGTTTATCTTTTGCAAATTATTTGAATATCTGCCGTAAATTATACGGTCACATGGACTGAATAGTTAATTATGGTAATTGTTATTATAATATTTGAAATGGTTATTCTTATAATTGTATTATGAGAATTATTCTTATAATTATATTATGAGACAGCATTTAATTAATATTCTGACTTAGATAATTATTCTTGCAACTATAAATAAATGATGAAAAGAAATTCGTGATTTGTGATTGTTGAACGTAAAAAAAAAATGAATCGAAATTCCTAGCGCCTCTCGGATGTCCTCGATAAACAACATCACGTGACGTGCCCCGATGAGCGAGAATGTGGCGCCAAAACAACAAGATGGCGTCATGCGCCAACAGCGAGAACTTGCTGGAAATCCGCGTGAGCAGCGGACCGTGACAATGTCGCATGCATAACTATTGGACACTAAACCATCACTGTGGTTATGATAGTGATATCTACAGTGGTTATGATAGTGATATCTACAGTGGTTATGATAGTGATATCTACAGTGGTTATGATAGTGATATCTACAGTGGTTATGATGACGATGATGGAGAGTAATGAACAAGATGGCTTTAATGGCGATAATTACAGAGATAGTTAGGTACGATAATTACCAACGTAGGTGATGATGATGATGATGATGATGATGATGATGATGATTAGAGATGGTTATGGTGATAGTGGTGGTGATAAATGTTAGAGTAGGCGATGATGATAATGATGACTGTTGTACCAGGAAATGATTCATGCGAAAGTAATGAAGCATTAAATTGAGGGGCCCCGGGTGCAACCGACGGCCCCTGTTGAAAATTTCATGCCCCCTAACCATACCCCCTAACATCGTCGCGGATAAATTGCTGCTCCGATGTCGTTAGGTGGCGCTACCTGACGTGAGAGGAATTTGAATTCGATTTTTTTTTCTTCGCAGGAATGGCTGGATGGAAGGATGGTTGTTGGATGAATTGTTGGATAAATGAGTGAATGCATGATTGAATGGATGGTTGTTGAATGAATTGTTGGATAAATGAGTGAATGCATGATTGAATGGATGGTTGTTGAATGAATTGTTGGATAAATGAGTGAATGCATGATTGAATGGATGGTTGTTGAATGAATTGTTGGATAAATGAGTGAATGCATGATTGAATGGATGGTTGTCGGATGAATTGTTGGATAAATGAGTGAATGCATGATTGAATGGATGGTTGTCGGATGAATTGTTGGATAAATGAGTGAATGCATAACTGAATGGATTGGAATGAATGTTTGGATGGTTTTATGACTGACCTGAAAATCATTCGATTATTTGTCTTTTTTATTAAATTATTTTGATTTGAGTTTATTTTTATTAAATTACGATTCGCAATTATTTGAATTTTGCTTAAATAACTAAAAAAAAGCCCAAACAACAAAAATACAGGATGCCTTATTCACTCGAATTTATTCAACTATTTCCGGGGATAAAATAATGATAAATTCTTCGTAATTCTGCTACTTTTATGACAAAATTTAAATTATCATCATTATCATTTATTATTATTATATTATTATTATTATTATTATTATTATTATTATTATCATTATTAACAACAACAAAAATCACTCATAATATAACTATAATACAATTAAACCGCTCGTAGCGGAATGCGGAATAATGTCCAGAAATAAAATGTAAAATATGAATAATGTCCAGAAATAAAATAAAAGATATAAATAACTTCCAGAAATAAAATGTAAAATAAAAATAATCTTTGCTTGGAGTGAAAATGGATCACAATTTTCCAGTGAAACGTGATTGAATCTGACGTCGGCAAATGTGATTTCAAGGTTGACTTTCAAGCGATGATGTGCTTCTTATTGAATTCTAACAAGTTCATAACAACAAACGGATGAATGGATGGATGGATGGATGATGTATAGTTGGATGATGGATGGTTGGATGAATGAATGGATAGATGGATGGATGGATGGATGGATGGATGGATGGATGGATGGATGGATGGATGGATGGATGGATGGATGGATGGATAGTTGATTGAATGGATGCGTGGACACGGAGGGATGGATGAATGAAGGATGGAATAAAAATAGGATGTATGCGGCTGCAGAATGAGCGAATGTTAAATTGCGACTGCATTTGAAAAGATGAACGAATGAATTTTAAGTGGTCATTTATTGAGAATTGTTCGAGAATTATTTTTAAAAAATGTTATTAAAAACACCCTTGAACCAACAGCTCAACAGTCTCATTTATTTTTTCATCCATCCATCCGATCGTCTATCCATCCGTCCGTCTGTCCATTCATCCAACCATCTATCCATACATCCATTTATAGAGATTTTTGTTATTTATTTAGTACTTAACCAATTAATAATTATTAATTGTTCTGCTTCATTTTTCTGCTTTCTCCTTGAAAGCTATTTTATCTACTGCAATATTATTATTATTATTGCCAATAATAATTATAATTATTATAGCAACAATTAACGTAATAAAAACGATTATGATCATGATTATTGGTAATATTTAAATACAGGTAAAAATATTAACAGCAACAACAGTAATAATAATAATTTAATAATAATAACAATGATGGTAATAACAATAATTGTTATTATTTTCCGTTAATAGCATAATTCATAAGCTTCCCTTTCTTTGCCTGTTATCTCGCATGCACCATGGACATAAATTTGCATTCCAGGCATGCTCAAAACAAAGTCATTCATCCATTCATCCATTTATATACAAGTCCATCCATCCATCCATTCATCTATCCAGTGTTCGATCCACCTGTCCATTCCTTTATCCATCTTTCTTCTATTTAGCATTGCATTCTTTCATCAATTTACTCTCGTTGTAGTCCATCCCATCATTCATCCATTCTCATCTATACATTTACCCATCAATTCATTCACTAATTCATACCTCTATCCATCCACCCATCCATCCATCCATCCACCCATCCATCCATCCATCCATCCATCCATCCACCATCCATCCATCCATCCATCCATCCATCCATCCATCCACCCATCCATCCATCCAATCCATCCATCCATCCATCCACCATCCATCCATCATCCATCCATCCATCCATCCACCATCCATCCATCCATCCATCCTCCATCCATCCATCCATCCATTCATCCATCCATCCATCCATCCATCCATCCATCCATCCATCCATCCATCCATCCATCCATCCACCCAACCATACATCCATCCATCCATCCATCCATCTATCCACACATACCTCCATCTATTTCCAGGCTCTACAGAGAGTGAGTGGACAGGCAAGCGACCAGCGCCTTGTAGGGTGCTTGCACAGACCAATCAATAACTTGTGCCCCTGTTGTGTGCTTTTGTGCCAATGTGTGTGCCGCCTACTGGCTTCATAAAGTGGGTCATTAGCATATATGGATTTCCTGCCCAACATCGCCACCAGTGCTCCTTCCGATGTCACGTGACTGTCGCAATAACAACAAGAACAAGACGTTGTTGACAACATCTTCCAAGAATCCATTTGTTGATGTTGTTGTTGCAGATGCATTTGCAATGTTGTTGTTGTTCGTTGATTGGTTTATCACCTTCCCACCTCCTCTACGGACGACCGATAAATTATTTGAAGTTCTACGACAATAACAATAACAACAACATCATCA